>JAQGAF010000567.1:0-47536 GCA_034687865.1 Kryphioiulus occultus | reverse complement strand
GAGGGCGGGGTTTGTTCGCTTGGAGGTAGGCACTAGCTCTGTTTAAAACGTTTGTTGGTGTAACTTAGACACAGGGTTAGTTACCAACTTCCAATTTGAAATACTTGTACGCGATTATAATGCAGGACTCGGGTCGTGAAAATGAGGGGGTTTCCCAAATATCCAACTCGGTTGAGAGTTTGGCTTTATCAACAGCCCAAGCAGTATTTTCTACCCAGAAAGAAGGAAGTGTTCTTCCTGCCATTCCAAACCCATCGATGGCGCAGCTTAGCGACGAAGATGAAGAGGATTTCGTGGTAATTAGGGATGAAGAAAAATTGAGGGTGTATAGCAGAACACGTGAATAACTCCAAAGAAATTATAAAGCGAGGCTTTTCTGTCGCCAAACAATACGTGATGGCTGGAACCCTAGGGCTTTGTGTTTGGGTCGATATCGAACGAGCATACTGTAATTCGTGGTAGAAATGTTTATTTTTTCACAAAATAGGATTGAATTAGTTGAACCATGCAAACTTACTGGATCCACATGCAAACATTCCCTGAATAAAAAAAATGCATTTCCAAAATTAAACATCAGGAACTAAATTGCAGCAAAAACAAGAATTCTAAAAATGTCTGGCCATTCACATGTCCTAGTCGCCTGATACATTGCATATCCATGGTATAGACAGGACCAAGATCTTTTTGATCAGCTGCTTTGCTCATACTGCAAAATGCTGAACTTCATTTTATTGAATATTGAAGTATCTGAAATTGACAAGTGTTGTCCTACGATACATGAAACTTGAACAGGCACTAAGTGGAACTGCTGAGCAAGTAGTTTATACTACATGTACATGCAATAACGCTGGGAGTCTGTGATATTAAAATTTAAAATGATTATTTTTTATTAGGGTATATACGTAATCCTGACGATAAAAACTGTAATGCAGTACATTCGTTATAATCGGTGTTTAATTTTCCATAGATGGTAGACCATCTGGATCTGGTTGAAAAAGACCTGGATGACTGTGTTGTAATAGATAATGATGATAAGGTTTTACCATATCTGTATCCAGAAACCTTAGATAGTCTGAAAGCTCTATTAGCCGCAGCAGGTAGTATTCGATTATCTAATCTTTAACCTTACGTTGTCATATATGCTTTCACTTATTTGTATTATTACTTACATAGGCATATCTTCTCTCTTTGTCAGGAATTAACGGTGACGTTGATGAAGCTGCTGCTGTACTAATACGTTTACGTTTGGGGAGCGCTCGCTCCATGCTACGTTCAAGTACTAGTAAAATGTACGATATTACTTTAAACCTCATTACTCTATTCCCTCATGTATTTGCCAACTTCCAGCACATATAGATCCATACTATTGGTCTTATTTTTCGTATTCCACTAGACAATGCAATTCAGTAAATTCAATTTAGCAATGATGTAGCCAGTATGTGATTACTAAGATAGTGGTAAAGGTCCCCTGAATTAAATTTCGATATATTCAAAGTGTTACGGAGGATATGCGTGTTTAGTCATAAAATGTCTATCAGTACAAATGCGAACACAAATTTGGTGAATACAGTACGTCATACAAATAGCCAGGAGGTTTTGGTTTTTGCGGATTTCCGTACAGTTAATGGTTAAAACAAGCTCCTGTCTCGGATATAGCAAGCAAATTTTTCCCCAAATAATATCCAAAAGGCCCCTAAATCTCAGTTTTCCTTTGAATTCGCTCAGGTGCCTCACTGAGAAACATACGGTAGATAAATATCCTGATATGCAAAATCCCCACTGAAGCAGGTCATATGTGGTTTAGTCATAAAGGGAGCGGATGGGCAGGTGAGATTAATGATTGATTATTAATGCTGGCATATGGTGTGGTGGGGGTTTTGAAAATCATGGTTTTTAAGTTGGCATAAAATATTTGAGCGTTCCCTTATGTACAGCTTGAAAGCAGGAACTTCTGCCAGGAACATTTGTGTGAAGTGAGTACTAAAAGTACGACAAGTTCAATTCATCATGGCTATATTGAGTAACAGTTATAAGAGCAAATTGGTCGATCCCTTGATGCTGTTTATTACCGAGTTTGAACACCAAGAAACTAGCACGCATAATGTATTGTATAAGCTATTGTAATGAGTACTGACGTTATGTCAAGCTTGTTGAAGCCAGGTGTAAAATCGCCCAACCACCACGATATGGTTGGACCTTTCCAGATATATGCCCCCTGCTGTCGGGGCTAGCGCCATGCATAGGTGCCTGTCTAGTTTGCCAATTGTAAAAACTTAACCAGCATTACATTTTAATTAATTTCAAGGTTTGTTTGTTTGCAATAGTTCCCAAGCAGAAGTTGGCCAGGAGGATTTTGCTGTCAGAGTGAAGGAACTGCTGAAGAGGGGACTAAGTTGGAATGACCAAGGGGGAAAAGGAGACAGTTTCCTCTCGTTGGCATCTGAAGTTGGATATTATTATTATGAGGTGGCTAGATTGCTTCTAGAAATGGGAGCTGATGTAGAAGAGCGGGGGATTAAGGGCGACCTCACCCCTCTAATGGTTGCAGCGCGTGCTGGCCACATTGAAATAGTGATAATACTTTTTTACCATGGTGCTGATGTCCATGCTCAGTCATCCTCAGGTTTGTCTAGATTTCATTAGTTTCCCCATTTTGAAACCAGCCTCTCTTAAAAAATGAAAACTTGTATCATTGTTTTCACAGGCAATACTCCTCTAATGTATGCTTGTCAAGGAGGTAATACTAAAGTACTCAGACGTATCCTGCATCAAGGAGCTGACATTCAATTTTCCAATAGAGACGGCTGTACACCTCTTATGGAAGCTGCTGGGGCTGGTCACGTAGATGTTGCCAAGATCTTACTGCACACTGGTGCTTACATAAATCATACAAGCAAATTCATGGGCAGTGCTCTAAATCTTGCCTGCAATAAAGGTGTATACGAGTTTTGTTTGCCTGATATATATAGTGATTTGAAAGAAGTTATTTGTTGACCTTTCCAACAAAAGCCAACCTTTTTTATTTAATTTTATCGTTGTTATCGCTTGCCGTGTTGTCCACCACATACATACAGTATCTGCAAATATAATTTATTTTCTTTTGATTGAAGTCTGATATTTAATTGGCTTGTTTAGCACTAATACTTTTAAAATGTTACAGGGCATCTGGAAATGGTCAGATTACTTCTTGAAGCAGGAGCTGATATGGAGATCGAATCAAAAAACTCGTTTACACCATTAATGGAAGCTTGTGACAGTGGGTTGGTGGAGGTTGCTAGATTACTGTTGGATTATGGTGCCAAGGTATATTATTGTATCGAAATTTTTTCCCTGATTATTTACTCTCATGCATGGTTCTTTAAAGTGAGGTTTTTCTTCTATCTAAAATCTAGCTAAATGCGTCAACTGACAGGTGTAAATCGCCATTGTCCTTAGCGGTTGTAGGTGGGCATTTAGAACTGGTCATGCTATTGTTGGAAAGGGGCGCCAACCCTGAAGAAGCCAACGATGCTGGCTATACACCCCTCATGGTTGCTGCAAGTGATGGTAGAGAAGAAATGGTGGCCCTCTTATTAAGCCAAGGCGCTGAACTTAATGCGCTATCTCGGAAAACAAAAGAAACTGCTCTTACATTGGCTTGTCGGAATGGCTCTTACAAACTTGCCAAATTCCTGATTCAAGCTGGGGCTAACGTTGAACTTGGTGGTAAAACACCTTTGATGGAAGCTGCACGGAATGGGAGACTTGAATTGGTTTGTTATCTTCTGGACCAAGCTGGTGAGTCTTGTTAATTTATGATGTTGCTTCATTCCCTGAAGATAAAACGCTTCTCTTGACAGATTCATTTCTTTTGTTAGATGCAAATATCCATGCCTGCACACCAACTAGAGATACTGCTCTGATATTTGCTTGTGAGAATGGCTGCATAGATGTGGTTCAAGTATTATTGGAAGCTGGTGCTAATGTGGTTAGTTAACCAAATTCAATTTAAAATTAGCATTAATGAACATTATTTTCAATAATTTACACCTTCTTCTAAAGTCGGAAATTGTCACCAGATGTGCAACTAACGATGTTCATAATACATTGTGTTCTATCTGCCAATGCACAAATCAGATGGACTAGGTTGGGTTTATGTCTCTAACACATGGCATATTCTTGCTGACATTAGGGCAGGAATAGAGAAATTACAGGAAGAATGACCATATTGGATTTTTGAGGAACTACTGGCATTTGCCAGGGGCTGGGAATGTGGGCATACAAGAAAATCACAACCAAGACCGCCAACCAGGGATTCGATCTCACGTTCCCGATTGCTAGGCAATAGTGTTAACTCGAACCACCTCTTCACAATTGTGGGGATATCATTCACGTAACTGTTTAGCAACTACAAATAGTTATTGATGTCAGAAAACTGGTAAAAATTGTTACAAGATTAAAACTACAAGTGTCATTATTGAGACTGATATTAACATATTACCTGCCATGCTACTGTATGTGTTTATGCATGAATTGATTATACATGTCTATTTTGTAGGAACATAGCTCTGAAGGTGGCATCACTCCGCTGATGAAAGCTGTCCAAGGGGGCCATGTTTCCACAGCGCAACTTTTGATTAAATTTTTTGCTAAAGTTAATCAACAAACTACCAACAATGATCATACTCCATTGTCCCTTGCCTGTGCTAGTGGCCATTTGGCTTTAGTAGAGTTGCTTTTGTCTAATGGTGCTGATCCCACCCATCGATTAAAGGCAACGTTTCTTTCTTTCGTTATTGAGGCTTGATGGATGATTGGAAATATATATAAAGGGCATTTTATTTAATTGTAGGATAATTCCACCATGTTGATAGAGGCGTCCAAAGGAGGTCATACAGCAGTCGTTAAATGCCTTCTGGATTATCTGTATAAACTACGAGGTCAATTACTTTAAGTTGCCTTTATGGTTATGCACCCAGGAGAAAAAAACTCCACAGTAAAACTGCAGTTTTTTTAAAGTAAACATGAAGTAAAGGTGAAGTTTTTATGAAGATAAACTGTAATAAAGCTACAGAATTCCTTTTCTTTTGCTGCACAAATACTACACTTTTACAGCAAATACTACACTTACTGCAAAAACTAAAATTAGTGTTTTTAACATTGAAAATGCCTTCACATGTATTGAAATAGTATCATTAGTCAATAGCAAATGCTTTTAAACTCATGGTGTCCATTTTGAGAGTAATGCATAGTTGAAATTATTTATCATCGTTTTTACCCCCAATGATAAGTTACGATGCCCAAGAGAAGTTTTCAAATTGAGGGAATTTTCTGAAAAAGGATGGCCAACATATTGCTGCGCATAATTTTTTTCCAAAATCAAAAAAAAAACCCAACGCAGGAGATTTGTATTTGTGTAAGTTCAAATTTTGAGTGATTTGTACTATTTCCTCTCCCATATTTGTGTTTTTGCAACTGTTTTTTATAAATAATGGTGGAATATGCAAACGATTTAATCTACTCATAATAAATAGCTAAAAACAAGCAATTAAATGAACAAGTTTCTGAGATCTAGATTCTATTCATCTCAGACTACTGTACATCTGAAGAGAAATAATCACTATGAATTGGACAAATCTTATAAATTACTTTTGCTTCTTGCAATTGCTCTCAACCCTCAAATGGACACCACACCTAATATAACTTGAAAAAATGCAATTGAACTTTAATTAATCCAATGATAAACATAAAACTGCAGAACTGATCATTTTAAGTAAAATACGTATTCTAGAATCAGTCTCATAAAATTGAAATACTAGCATGTGCGATTTAAATTAGTATTTTTGAAGCCGAAAATTGCAGTAGTTTCAAAACAATATTGCAGAAAAACTGTAGTTTTACTGTGGAACAACTGAAGTATTGCTGCAGAAAACTTTTGAAGTTCACTGCTTCAAAAATATGTATTGCAGAAATATCACTTTGGAATATTTTTTATACATTGAATATATTTTTTACACATTGAATATACTAGTTACCTTAGAAAAAACTGCACTAATTTCGAAGATTCTGCAGCATTTTTTCTCCTGGTGTTACTGAAATTTTTTTAACACTCATTGGGTTTTTCTTTTTGTTTACTTTCTCAGGTCGGATTCCTTTGGTTTCTGGCAATGCACGAAAGCCCTGTTTTGTCCTTACAAACACTGTTGCCACTCAATACGTAGATCCTAGCCTTCCCACATCCGCTTTAACGGAACCTATTCCGGCAACGTCTGCTGATACCTCAAGCACTCTTCAAGATCAGGATAAGAATTGTCTGCTCATTAATGTCATCCATCAGACTGACAGCAACCACGACACTGCTCTAACTCTTGCTTGTGCTGGTGGTCATGAAGAGCTTGTTAAACTGCTGCTTGCTCGTGGTGCCAAAATTGGAATGGAGTTTGGTGAGTGGCAGCACTATGCTACAAGTTGTCTAAATATCAATAGATTTTGGTTAATCGCAAATGGATTTTGTAAATTTCAGATCATCGGGATAAAAAGGGCTACACCCCTCTCCTTTTGGCAGCTGCCGCTGGCCATGCAGGGATAGTTGAAATCCTGCTTGATAATGGCGCTGACATTGAAGAATCATTCGAACAAACGAAGGATACTCCTTTGTCTTTGGCCTGCTCAAAAGGGCATTACGAAGTTGTTAAAATTCTTCTCAGTCGTGGGGCCAACAAGGAACACCACAATGTCTCTTGCTACACTTCCTTAAACGGTTCTGGAGATGCTGAACGTGATAGAATCTTATTAACGATGCTGAATTAATATCCATAAATGAATTCCAGGTAGATGTTATGTGTACCATTACCATTGGAAATAGGGTCACACAGGTATTTGACAATTTGTCATGTCGTTCACCCACATAACGTAACATTTTTTAAGCAAACTATGCTTCCCTGGTCATCTCTTCAGCCTGGCCATTCACTGAGTTCATTTTGTGCCTACCCTACACATTGATTAACCTATGCTCAAAATGGATCAATGATGAAATCATTTTTTAGATACTTGACTATAAAACGTGGAGAGTTCCTCTTTAAAAGTGAAAAAGTGCAGCATCCCACACTGATTTTAGTCATTTAATCATCATGCAAATGGGCATTTGATTGATTTTATTCTTCAGTTCATTCATTTTTTTCATTGACATAGCGAAAAAACAGGAATTCAAATTATGCTTTCGGATCTGACCATTTGATGTGATAAATTCGTCATTATTTATAATGAAATAAATTTTGAGTAAAAATTGGTCATCTGCTATACAGTTTCACAAATTTGCCTATGGCAATATTTTACTGTACTTTTGTGTAACTACAACCATTAATTTGTGATCTTGTTAAAAATTGTCCTCAAGTCAAAACTTTGTTGGCCATATCATCCAAATCCGGCATTCGCCCTGAAACAATGCAATTAATCTCTGATTTTTACATTTAATGTAAATCTATTTGGTAATGATTAGTGTGCAAATGCCCCTCTGCTGAAGACCAGTATTTCTGGGCATTAATTTTGTCTTTATTGATACTGCCCAATAAATTTACATTTTCTGGCACACCATTTATGAAAGCAATTTAATTATACATGTAGGTGTTCACGAACTCAAATATGCTCGGCATATGCTCCACAAAGTTGGGTTGGAATTAGGGAAAATCGAGTAATGTAATTTTCCTTCCACTCGTACATGTACCTTCTCTTTTGTGCATACAGTAATAGAAATCCACTCATTCCTTGAGATTGCATTTAAGTGATTTTTGTTTTACTAATTGTGGCACCGGTAGTGGATAACTGAACATGTAGTTAGGTAAATTGATGAAGCATGCATATGATGAAACTATTAAACTCGTACTGGTTTGTTGACATTTTCATGATTTCCGGTACTATAAACAGGTTATCGGGTTTTTATAATTTTAATCTAGACTGACTGTATTATAAAAGTCTGGAATGATCATGCCGTAACTGGGCATGGTTAGCATAGTTGGACGATCTCTTGGGTAAACGTTTAAACTGCCACATGCATACAATATACTATGCAAATGATATTTTTATGAACTTTTATTACTTAAATTTGGGATGAACAAGTTGCTGCCTTTTCAATTGCTTTTTTTCTATCAGTTGTTTTTATGTATTCACAAATATTTTGCTAATGTAGATTGAAATGGTCTCTTTAGTGCATTTTTGACACTCACTATACATGCACTGTAACTAATTGAGTACCTATTGCTACCTCACTGCCTCAATTGTTTTCCTTATATAACCACATGTTGATATTGGAATGTTCTTCCAGCAAAAGCCAACCCAAGTTCATGTAACAAATGAAAAATTAAAAAATCAAGTGCAATACTGGCTGTTCTAAAAAGTGCTTTCTTGGATATTTTTAAATGTTTTTTTTTCAGTTTTCAGTATGGTTTTTCGTTTATAGAGTTGAGTTAGGCGATTCATCTAAAATTTGTGTGTACATGATGGAATGCACACGAAACCAAAACTTTTATGAATCATACATGGATATCTGGAAAGTCTCAGAAACAGCTACATGTACATTTACTCGTATATACATGTGCATGCATATTTTCATCGTCTGACATATGACATCACTTATGAAAATTTTCAAATTAATATTATTTTTTTTTTTGCATTTTCATCCAAACTATACTTGTTAAACATTATCAGGTAAAATAAATTTAGTAGACGATGATTGTATTTTTTTTGCATTTTCATATAAACTATGCGTTGCCAAACATTATTGCACAAAATAAACTAACCTGTAGACCATAAAATGACATTTGATACCACTTACGTGGCACCCTGTAATATGGGAAGCACATGGATGCATTTTGCACAAGCAAAAAACTCATTTTAGTTGAAACTTCCATTAATCATTTCTACAAATATTACTTATAATTAAGTGCGGACTACTCCGTTAATAAAAAGCAACCGATTAGGCAATTTTGCAAATAAAATTTGCTCGTTAATTTCTCTATTTTTCGTCAAAACTAATATTTAATTATCCATTCCCAAGGTATTATGGGATAGCCGCATCCGGGCATTTCAAGTCTCTCACAAGTAATGGCGGCCAACTGTGGTGATGGTTGAATAGTAATGTAAAGTGTGAACGCTCTTGACCGTAAATTCACCACCTTTTATTGTACCATAGTTACTCAGTTGTCATTCGGAAACATTTGTACGCAATCCATTTTATACGAAATGCATAACGCAACTCCTGAAAGTGGAAAAGATGCCCAAAAATGTAACTGGGGTGAAGGTTCTACTCTTTCAACAGCCAGCACTGTTATTTCTGCTCCGAAAAAGGGACAAAGTCGTGCTGCCGCAGCTCAAAATTTCATGGCGGAGCTTACGGAAAGCGACGATGAGGAGGATTCCGAGGTAATTACTAAGGAGGTGAAATTCTGGAGTAGAAAAATCCAAAAATAATCCGAATAAATTGTGAAAAGGGATTTTACGTCGCCAAAAATCGAACGGGAGGGGGGAGGCTATGACGTCACATTCATAATAACCCTAAAACAAAAAGGCATCGATAAATCCTTGATTTGGGTGCATTTTTATTGACTAAAGACCGGTTTAAAACATATGTTCGGTCAAATAATGGATTTAGCTAGACAAAGAATGATGATCGTACTGAAAATGCCTTGATGGAAAAGGTTTTAACAATGAAAACCATGCTCAGCTTGTTGTCAATGCGCATTTATGATATGTTATGGCTACCTAAAATTTCTTTGATGCGGTTGCGAATTAAAATTACGGCTACACGAGTCGCTAACTGCTATTTAAAAACTAGGACCTATTTTACTTCAATCAGGTATACTATTTGACACCTAATGGTGAATATTTTGATGGAATATGTATAATTCAATGCTGTTTCACTGCAAAACATGAAGTGTTGGTGGTCGTATTAAGCCTAACGCTACTTCATTATTTTAGAAAGTATTTTTAAGTGTTAGATCTTCGTTCGAAATTTTCGGGCGCCGGCTAAAAAAAGATTTCCACTGATGCCTTTTATGTTGCTTTCATTCTTATCACCGAAATCTAACCATTCATTCATTCTGTAATGTATTTATTAATTGACCTTTCTATAATGGACAAGTCATCAGTTGGTAAATGCAAGCCCACGTGTTATTAAATTGGTTTATATTAAGCTTAAATTCAAAGCTATACCATATTTTGTGTCATACAGTTAATTTTCTATGCAAAGAAGGAAATAATACTCCCAAACCACTACAGTACCACCTAACAGTAGGCTACTGTTGGGGAACCATTCAAAGGTCATTTGACTTATCTAGCTTGGCTTATACTCAAGACATACCAAATAAAAAACCTAGTTACGTAGCGGCCAACTACATATGAGAAATTGGCATAGGCCTATGTAATCAGGTTTTCCATTACCGAGTGGGAAACAGCCATTATCCAGTTTCGAAAGCTAGATTTTAGTTCGGTGTATCTGGGTTGGCTTTTTCTAATTGTCCAGTCAGTTGTACTAAAAAGCGTCATACCTTTGTTCCTTCTTGTCCCACCGTTCTTAACATCTCTTCTATCCCCTATTCTGACATACTTGAACTATTGCGGTTTCCGCTGTTGTTAAGTAACTTTTTAGGCATTCTGATCATCGAGATGATCGTTATATCCACAAGAAATTCCTATACATTGTTTGGGAATATTTTAAAAATAATAAGATGAGATCCTCTTAGATGAATTATGCAATCAGAGGAACTGTATTCATCTTGCCATGTTACCGTATTATCTTAGAATGCAACTATCAATTGAAGCTAATACTATGAATGATGATTTTTAAAGATATTGAATAAATGCAAATATCCAGTAAACCTCTTCTCTGTAGGTCCCTATTACAATTGATACCCACATGCTGGACAGGGGTCAAAAGATCATTCTGATGTCATTTCAGAGAAAAAAATCAACAAGGGAAATAGGAATATAACAACAATTACTGTAACTCTTACATAAAATCAACAATTTGAATTATCTCATGGTAATACAATTCATGAAATTTTCATAATAAGCTTGTTAAAAATATTTGCAAAGACAGGTTAAGCTCCTTGGTTGATTTCATGAGATCTTGTGAAATACAAAAAGCTTGGCGTCCATGTCAGCATGTTGTATTTTCTTTGGTGGACGATTCTTCAGTTAACGTGGCAGCGAAGATCAAGGTTCTGCAGTTTGCTAATTGGTAGGGCAGTTCAGAATTTCTGAAGTTGTGCATCAGTCACAAGACGGTAATAATTTGATGTGCCTTTCTTAGATACTTTACCAAAGCTAACTATCAGCCAGAAGTTGTCATAAAGGAATAAAAATGTCAAGAATTCATAAACTGTTCATAATTATCATGATTTATCCCAGACCTATTGAACTATGTTGAATTTTATGATAATCTTTTGCTGAAAAGTATGCGGCGATTGTTCAAAATGGGTTTCTCTAATATGACATTACTATCTGTATTCCAGCATTCATCTTTGTAATTACAAGTTTTAAGAGCTTTATTGTGTTTTTAAAGGTTTACAATTCCTGTCTATCAAATGCAATGGTCTATGTCCATTCGCTGTCTGTTGCCTGCTTTCCTTCTATCTCCATGTATAGCCATACGTTATTTGTGAGGGAAAATCCCTGAACATATATATTAAAGTATGTGGCGGTGTAAAGTATCAGAGCAAGAAGTTAATTTCAGATGCAATTTAGTCAGTTGGAATAACCATTTTATAATATTTGCTTTAAAACTTACCTCTGTAAGGTGATTCATTTTGCATACTTATTGTGAAATTATAGGTGGAGTCCTTCCATTTGGATCAGGGTGAATTAGATGACGATTTCGAAAACCCCAAATATTTACTTTCGGGTGAAGGTTCAGATAGTCCGGACCTGCAAAATGTGGACCCAGAAACTCAAGCTCGTCTTGAAGCACTTTTAGAAGCAGCAGGTAATATTTCGCTATCTAGATAATGCAAATTAAACAGGCTTTCATTTAATCACTGCAAAAATTGGT
Organism: Kryphioiulus occultus; assembly: GCA_034687865.1. Lineage (NCBI taxonomy): Eukaryota > Metazoa > Arthropoda > Diplopoda > Julida > Julidae > Kryphioiulus > Kryphioiulus occultus. The sequence continues at coordinate 35,514 of JAQGAF010000567.1, read as the reverse complement.
ATATTTTTATCAGGTATAGGGAAACTGTCCACTGCTGATGGAAAACACTATGCTGATCCGGAGGTTCTCAAAAAGTTGACTTCATCAGTTAGCAGTGCCTTGGATGAAGCTGCTGCAGCACTAAGTCGTATGAGGGCAGAAAGCGCTGGCCACCTGGGACAGGGAGAAGCGTATGCTAATATATAATTTTCTAATTTCATTGCTTAAACCTAAAATCATTCTTTAGAATGCCTGGTTTGTGAGAAATCGTGCTTGACACTGAAATTTGTCTTTTTCTGGCTGACATGTTTCCTCATGGGTAGTAGATAGATGAGCACATTTGTAACTTTTTTAATAATTGTGTGAGTGTCGAATCTTTGTAAGTTGCATGTAATTGACTTCCACAAAATGAAAGATATTGAATGCATATAGAGAATATGATTGTTAAGCTGTGTATAATGGAATGCAAAACAAAAGTTCCTGAATTTCCCATAGCTAATCAGATATGAACACACGTTGCAATTCCTGGGAATAAAAGGAACAAACGGATTACTCGTTTTCGCTTATGTAATTTCATGGTTTTGTATTCGCAACAGATCCCTTGCAGAAGCATGCAGCGATGGTGATGCCGGCACGGTGAAGAAAATGCTGGAAGAAGGGCGAAGCGTCAATGAAACAACGGAAGAAGGAGACAGTTTGCTCTCTCTAGCATGTCAGGCTGGGTATTACGAGTTGGCTCAAGTGCTTCTGGCCATGCGAGCGAACGTGGAAGACCGGGGGATTAAGGGAGACTGCACCCCTCTAATGGAAGCAGCAAGCGCTGGCCACCTTGAAATAGTGAAATTACTTATCAGCCATGGTGCTCAGGTCAATTCTCAGTCCTCATCAGGTCTGTTTGGATTTCATCAGTTTCCCCATTTTAAATCAATTGCTCTCCTTAATCATGGAAATCCTTATGCTTATCATTGTTTTTTAACAGGCAATACCCCTCTAATGTATGCCTGTGCTGGAGGTCATACTGCCGTGGTCAGCTATCTTCTTGGTATAGGAGCACACGTTGAAGAGCACAATGAGAATGGCCATACACCTCTTATGGAATCTGCTAGTGCTGGTCATGTTTGCGTTGCTAAGATCTTACTGAACCATGGTGCAGGCGTCAATACCCATTCAAATGAATTCAAAGAAAGTGCTCTAACTCTCGCTTGCTATAAAGGTATGTGCAGGGTTTGTTATTGCAATGTGTTTGTTAGGTACGCATCATATGTATTCCTAGTAAGTTTAAAATTATGCAGCTTGTCGATCTCACGTGACACCACTTCTTTTGTGGGCCTTACTTGGCCAGTATTCCTGTCAATATATTTTGATTCTGACAGTAAGTTAACCAAAAATTTGTATGGTAGTTAATGTAGTTGTTAGAAGGGCACATCAATCCATCGGTACATGCCTCTTATGCAATCATTATTACTGTCAGTGTTTCTTAAATTTGACTATTATTGACAGTGTTATTTTGACAAGCAGCAAAATGGCTGATGTAATATGCAAAATGTTTGACTCATTAGCCATGTTACCTTCATGAGAAACGAAAACAAAGCAAGCTTTTCAGAATCTTGTTACCCTACAGTGTTGTTATCATTTATAGCAGTGATAGTTTGGCTATTTGGGATTTCATTCATTATTTTTCATTTGCTGGAGGTGAAATTTGTATTTCATCTTGAATGTTGAAATATTTTGTATTCTTGCATAATGCTCATTTTTGATGTACATTTAACCTGCCTGTTTAGAACTAATATTTTGGGGAAAACATTTTAGGACACTTGGAGATGGTTAGATTCCTTCTCGAAGCAGGAGCTGATCAGGAGCACAAAACCGATGAAATGCATACGGCATTGATGGAAGCCTCCATGGATGGTCATGTAGAAGTTGCTAGGTTACTGCTGGATTCTGGGGCACAGGCATGTTGTTTTATTGGAATTACTTACCCGCACATTTAATCTCGGTCAGGATTTCTAATACATGGTTGTTTCTTACAGGTGAATATGCCAGCAGACAGTTTTGAATCGCCATTAACCTTAGCAGCTTGTGGTGGCCATGTTGAACTGGCCATGCTGTTGTTGGAAAGGGGTGCCAACATCGAAGAAGTCAACGATGAAGGCTATACTCCACTCATGGAGGCAGCAAGGGAAGGCCACGAAGAAATGGTGGCCCTCTTATTGAGCCAAGGCGCTGAAATTAATCAACAAACTGAAGAAACACAAGAAACTGCTCTCACGTTGGCTTGCTGCGGTGGCTTTCTCGAAGTTGCAGACTTCCTGTTTAAGGCTGGAGCTGATATAGAAGCTGGGGCGAGCACTCCTTTGATGGAAGCAGCTCAGGAAGGGAGACTGGAATTGGTTAAATATCTTTTGAGTTCAAGTGAGTTTCACTAATCTCTAAGGCAGTTTTATGCCCTAATACATTCAAATTCTACAATTCACTAATTTATTTCATTGTCAGATGCAAACGTTCATGCCGTTACGCAAACTGGTGATACTGCTCTAACGTACGCTTGTGAAAACGGGCATACAGATGTGGCAGATTTGCTGTTGAATGCAGGCGCTAATATGGTTAGTTAATCAAATGCTTTTTTAAAGTGAATTTTAACAATTCATAATTCCCTGCATTGGTATGCTTTGAATCTACAATAAAATGGTTAACAAGTTAAAAATGGTAGTTTCTTTAGTACAATTATTGGACCCATACTCAGAATTATTTTTTATGGTGTTGTTAAGCTGTAGTCACTTTTAATTACAGGGTTCATACCTTCAGAGAAAGTCAGGTAAACGAAATGTGGTCAGGGAAAGTCAGAATTATTTAATATTTCAAAGAAGAAATCCTCAAAAATGCTGTGTTTGAGTTTCGTGGTTTCAACCACTAGTGTTCAGATCGTTGTTAAGATGAAGACTCTAAAAATACAATATTTCTTGTAATATTTCATAAACTTCGACTACGGCAGTCTCTTAATTCTTAATGTTATTATTTTTTCTTTCAAAATTGTGGGCTAATTCCTTCATTTCGTGATCAGATCTGTAATTTCTAAAAATTTCCGTCATATGGTATGTTTGCTTGGTTTAAATCTGTAAAAATTGTTTCTTGAAATTGCCTGAAAATTGTCCAAAAAGTGTCTGGAAAAGTCAGGGACATTCAATTGAAGTTTTGGCTAGTCATCCGGACTGAAAAAGCCAAAAAATTGCAGTGTTGCTGATAAAGTTAATTTTAATTACATGTGACATTTTTTTGATAAGTCAGGGAAACTAATCAGATTTGGTGAGGGAAAGACAGGGAAATTACGTTGCAAATTTTGGTGTGAACCATGAATTAGTTAATGATATTAAAGATTTCGTTTTTCTACAAACTTGCTATCCCCAGGCTGGGAAAAGATGGACTAAAACATGCTTTTAGTTAGTAACAGCCCTTAGATGTGCCAATATTGTATCACAGTAGAATATGTTTCATATGATATGACGTATTTATATCAGAAATGGAAAAGTTGAACTTGTAAAACCTTTTTCTGCAGGAGCATGAATCTGAAGGTGGCCGTACCCCATTGATGAAAGCTGCACGAGCGGGCCATGTTTGCACAGTTCAGTATTTGCTTAATCGTGGCGCCGAAGTTAATCGACAAACAACCAACAACGATCATACCCCTTTATCTCTTGCCTGTGCTGGCGGCCATTTGGTGGTAGTGGAGTTGCTCTTGTCACATTCTGCTGATCCTGCCCATCGATTAAAGGTTGGTTTATTTTCGTGGTATTTTTGAAGCTCGTTGATGATTTTATTTACCAATGCATTTTATTTGTAGGACAATTCCACCATGTTGATTGAGGCGTCCAAAGGAGGGCATACTGCGGTTGTCCAGCTGCTTCTAGATTATCCCCATAGTTTGCTAGCAAATTCCACACCACCTGAAATGTCCCAATTATCGACTCCTACTTTTGAAGCTGCAACCGAGGTTAGTATTTATTTCAAAGTCATTAGACGAAATTGCGACTCATAGTCTTTGCTTTACAAGCGGTTCGTTTTCTTTAGGCTCACCGTGTCCCTCCTCACGGAATGCCTCTTCCAGCGCCCTCAGATGCTGATCAGAATCCTGGCGTGACGCATACTTATTACCATAGCCTGCAGCCGGGTATTCAGACGGTAGCTATGGGAAAGCAAGATCAGAAGCAGCAAGCACTCCGCACAGTCAATTCTAACGTTCGCCCAGTGGAAACATTAACCACGGCAGAGCTGCAGCAAGTGAAGAATGCGCCCCACCTCGCGCCCAGCTTCCAGCCCGATTTCAATTATGATTTCGATGGCACTTTAGTTGGAGGTGTTGGGGGATCTGAGGCTCTCGAGTTGGAGAAAGATGTGAAGCCGTGTGAAAGGTTGGAAGCCTGCATCAACAACATGATGAAGAAAGCCGAGCAGTTACATCATAACAGGGAAGAACAGATCTTGCAGAAACAACAAATCCTAGAAGAATTGCAGAGGGTTGAGCGAGAGCTACAAGAAAAAGCACAAGCGCAGATTTTACTCAGCACTCAAGCCCAGTTACGCATTGAGCAACATCATGCGGGACAGGGCTTACCCCAACCTTGTTCGCATCATGGTGGCACCTGCTCTTCTGGACAGGCCTTTGGATCCCTTTTGGATTTGGGCCGCGAGATTGCAGCAGCGGGAGATCTTGCCCTCGAGTTCAGTAGTTCGTTGGTATTGCCGCCCTCGGAATCCATCCCGCCTTGTCTCGATGACACCTCTGTCCTGGCCACCATCCCGACCACGTCGGTCGCCTCTCCAATGGTAACGGACAAAATCAAGACGAAATCTGCTGCTAAGAAAGAGTGCAAGATTTCCAAACAGAAGGATGCCAAGTTTCACCTGCCTGCACACCAGGAACACCAGCAGCAACTCCAACTAATTGACGAAATGGAAAAGATGAATGTGAAGGGTCTGCCTGTCTCGTCTGACCCCTTTTTGGGTGATACCATGCAGGAACAGGCTCTGCTGGAACGTCTTCAAGCCAGCTGCAGCGAATCGTTTCTGGACGGAGCTGTTTCAGCGTCACAAGTGCAGTCACTGGACAGTGCTGTCGTCTCCGTCGGCATGGGAGTATCTCCGCAGCATCCCACGGAATTATCGGCCGCATCCGCTGCCATTCCTCAGCAAGACGAGAATGCCGTGAAAAGCGCTAACCTCAAGACCATCACGCAAATAAAAAACCATTTTAATCACGGGGTGTCCAAAGCGTACTCCATGCTGGGTAACATTCCCCTCGCTGCAACTGGTAAGTTCTTCCTTGCCAGAAAAATCCTACTTTGTTTTTAACAGTCATAATCCCGTTTAAATGATGTAGTAATAATAAACATCCTTTGGAGATAAAATCCAAAAATTTTTACTTTTGAGGCCAGCAGACCTCTTGCCAACGTTTCCTTTATATATTCTTTAAATTTGTCTTTGTTTACTTCTCAGGTACAATTCCTCAACTTCCTGTTACTACACCACAGCCTCATTTTGTCCCCACGAGCACTGTAGCAACTCAATACATAGATCCTAGCCTACCTACATCCTCGTTAACTGTACCCCTTCCTGTAACGGCTGCAGCTGCCACTGACAAGTCTTCGAGTTCTTCAATCATTGATGTCAACTCTCAGACTGACAGTAACCACGACACTGCCCTAACTCTTGCCTGCGCTGGTGGACACGAGGAGCTAGTTCAACTATTGCTCTCTCGCGGAGCCGACACTGGTATGGAGTTTGGTAGGTGGCCTCAGTGCCTCACTGCAAGGTGTTTAATGTCAATGTACTTTGGTTAATCGCCAATAAACATTAATATGCACGCGAATTTTGTCAATTTCAGAACATCGGGATAAAAAGGGTTTCACTCCTCTCATTTTGGCAGCCACTGCTGGTCATGCAGGAGTAGTTGAAATTCTGCTGAACAGTGGCGCTGACATAGAAGCCCAATCTGAACGAACGAAGGACACCCCTTTGTCTTTGGCCTGCTCCGGTGGACGATACGAAGTAGTTGAAATCCTCCTTACTCGTGGTGCCAACAAGGAACACCGAAATGTCTCCGACTACACTCCGTTAAGTTTGGCCGCATCTGGGGGATATGTGAACATTATTAAGCTGCTTCTAAGTTCTGGAGCAGAAATAAATTCCAGGTTAGATTAGAGCTCTGTTTACAGACGATTAATTTGATACTTGACCCGTTATTTCATTGTTTACATCAATACTAATGTAAGTTCTGAAACTTATTGTTTCAGAACTGGAAGTAAATTGGGTATCTCACCATTAATGTTGGCTGCTATGAATGGACATGCTGCAGCAGTTAAACTTTTGCTTGACATGGGGAGCGACATCAATGCTCAGATCGAAACTAACAGAAATACGGCACTCACTCTGGCATGTTTTCAAGGGAGACATGAAGTTGTTAGTTTGCTTGTAGACAGGAAAGCTAATGTCGAGCATAGAGCCAAGGTTAGCAGTTTTTCAATTTTTTATTTATTGTTCCAAATACATGTACTTCAATTCTGACTTGTATAAAGGCGTTGAATTGGACCACTTTTAGCACTTTGAACAGTGCTAAAATAAGTTGGGGCTCGAACTAAATAAAACTAATTGTTCGACCTATTTACTTTGCAGACTGGCCTCACTCCATTAATGGAAGCTGCATCTGGTGGCTATGTCGATGTTGGACGAGTTTTGCTGGACAAAGGGGCTGATGTAAATGCACCTCCTGTGCCATCTTCGAGGGACACCGCTCTGACCATTGCAGCTGATAAGGGACATTATCGATTTGTCGAGCTGCTTTTATCAAGGTAGGTTCGCTATTGGGATATCAAGGTATGTAAATTGGTTGAAAATTGCAGCATTTGACATTTCTTCAATCGGCTTTGTTGCTATGTATAGGGGTTCTCAAGTGGATGTTAAAAATAAAAAGGGCAATTCTCCTCTATGGCTTGCAGCAAATGGTAAGAAAAATTCTGTTTCGACTTCGTTCTCCCGGTTATGTCTCGCTCACTAAAATGATTCTCGTATTTGCAGGTGGGCACATTGATGTTGTGCAACTGCTCGTCAGTGCAGGGGCTGACATTGACAGCCAAGACAACCGCAAAGTTTCTTGCCTTATGGCAGCATTTAGAAAAGGACATCTTAAAGTAGTTAAGTGGATGGTGAAAATTGTGACGCAGTTTCCATCTGATCAGGAGATGGTCAGATTCACAGCAACTTTTTCAGACGCAGTGAGTACTTTTTAAACATGTGATATATGCAAATTTAGTTAATAAACCCAGGTATGGCTATTCCATTTGAGGTAAGTGAAATGCTAAGGAATTATAAGAATCAGGAGAAACGTTGTAAATAATTGCACAGGTTCCGAATGATGGCGAAAGTATGGACGACCGTTTGCATGCTTTCGAGGTAAAAACGTGTCTTTGTCAGTGAAATTTCGGTGAATTTCATTGGATCATTTATCATTAATATGGTTCCGCTGTTTTCAGGAACTACTGAAGAAATGTGAACAGTGTTTGGATACTATTCATATTGCCAAGGAACGCCAGGCCGTGGAAGCCAACAAAAATGCCACCATACTTCTCGAAGAACTAGACATGGAAAAAAACCGAGAGGAAAGCAAAAAAGCGGCTGCAGCTCGAAGAAGGGAACGCAAGCGGAAGAAGAAAAAAGAGAAACAGGAACGGAAACAGCTAGAGGAAGAAAACAAGAAGAACGAATCTAAGAACTCTTCACAAGATATTGAGAAATCTATCCCAGTGGGGCCACCTGTTTCAACATTAACAACCACTGTTGGTGAGTGTTCCAAATCTAAGTTTTGTTTATTAACGTATAACAATTCTTAGTTGATATTAACGTAGCTATAAGTCTAGTTTCATATTGCTATGATTTCTGATTAGGTCCAGTTATTACAGTTGGTAGCAAAAATTCCAAATTAAGCAACTCCTTATCGAGCAAAACGCCCATGGGAATTTCTGCTGAGGCATTAGTAACAACGGCAAATTGCACGGCGCCATCGTTCCCGAATAGTACTAAAGCTAAGATTGCCAATGAACAGTACGAGAAGCTGAAATCCGCGTTGGAGCCAGGTGCCAGCTCTTGCAGTGCTATTTTGTCGCACTTGACGCACGGATATGAGCGGGATCACCATGGGGCAGGAAAAATCTCTGAAAGCGAAAAACCGAGAAGCGATAAAGAAAGGCGAAAAGAAAGGAGAGGTGAATCGAAGGCAGGGCCGAGTAGAGCAGGGAGTGGAAAAGAGAAAGCTGGCGAAAACGGGAAAATAGCGCGGGAAAAGGCTGTTGTCACTGTTTCTGTCACGGCACTCGTGACCACAGCCAGCCCTACTATTGCCGTGTCGTCTTCTAATAATCGGACCGCGACAGTCGCTACATCTGTCAATTCGGTCATTTCCTCGTCTCTGTCCTCATCCTCATCGTCCACTAGCTCCTCTTCTTCAGCCGCTCACCATTCTACCCCAAACGATAGAAAGCGAGAGCACAACTATCCCAACCAATTGTTCAGTAGCAGTATTAGTTCTTCGGATGACTACGGCGCCACACTTACCTATGTCTCCACCAACAGCCGCTCTAATAAAAGCAACAAGAAATGCGAGGCAAATTCGGCCCTCCTATCTTCCAGGTAATTTGTTTAATGTTCCAAGCGGGTGAAGTTTTAGTGCCATAGGGATAACGTTAAATTTAATGGAATTTTTTTTTTTGGTTTTGGGAATCCTCATGAAAGAGTTGCATTAAAAATGCACTCGAAACAAAGTATAAAAATACACCTGAAACGTGTATGTGAAATTGCTCTTGCTGCATAGTAGCATGTGAGGATATATGCAGAAAATTGCATGTAGTTTATTACTCTTTTTGCTCTATTAATTTCTTAATAAGGTGGTGATGATCCCCACATTGCTCACATTTTTTATGATTTTTAGTACAATATGAATTTGTTTTATATCCATTATATGCTTTTTGCACATTAAACATGGCTTCAGGTGACAAACAATATTTTTTGTACTTGATTTGGCCAGTACACCAACTTTCATCTCCTACAACAGTTGATGTTTGTGTTGGTTGTATCTGGGAAGAACACATAATATATACATGTAGCTAATCCAATTTAATAACGACCACATCCGATTCATTACCATATTAACTGATTACCCACAAGCGGATTTTTTTTCATAGACTGGCGTGAGAATTTTCAGAAATTGAACAAAATGTTGGCACACCACTTTAACGAATGAAAAATGCCCAGGAATTTTTTTATGCTTCCCTAAATTATGAAGTTATGCACACTTGACTGTTTGTACTTCACTAAATTTGTGACTTGTCCTGTCAAAAAATCCGTTTTGACCACTTACTGCTCCTTCAATGTGTGTGAAAACCAAGCTGGGTTAGCTCACTAGTAACTCTCTGTACAGTATATTTGGGAGACAAGTTTGAAACCCAGGTTGCCTGTAATAACTTTGGTTTTCGTGGTTTACCAAAAATGCTGCCCACTAAATACCAGTATAGCTCTTCTAACAATCTGCAATGACTGTTCTCCTCCTTCCCTTCTCTTGTTTGCACTTATAATTTCCTATTCTTCACTACAGGCTAAGTGCGGCCTATGGTCAGGTGGTCGCTAATAATTCTTAACATACGTACATTTTCATTAAATTTCAACTTCTTGCAGCCTGTAGATTTATGGGACCCTTAGAGCAGATGACTAAATTAGGCCCAAAAATGGTATACTAGTTGTGAAACCGCTAGACATTGTTAATAGAAGAATCTGGTATAATGAAGGGGTTGCGGACGTAAATATTAGCCTTTAAACTGGACAAATTGAGAAACCCAAAAGGGGATCTTTTTGACTTATTAGAATAGGATGGGAAACAACTTTCAGTCACTACAATGAATTACTGCGGCAATTGACGTGGAATAATTTTTATTCCAGGTTTGCTAATTTTTGCTCGAAGTTAAAAACCACAAAACCAACTACCCAGAAACCATGATATGTGCACGTTTTTATATGCAGAGAAGGTGATCAAGTTAAATTACAATGTGATAGTAAAGTTATGACCGCTCTCACTTAAGCTAGTATTCTGGCCCAACATTCATGCCTATTGCTCACTTTTTGAAATATACAATCGCGTGCTGTTTTAGTGGGATGAGGGCTGTTTAGCGAGCTTCCCTTTTTCTCGTTCATTGCAATTTTCCTTAAATTTGGCTAGCTAAACTTGTTACATAAATGAAATTAGTTTGGACGTTTACTAACATAATTTCTTTTTTATTGAAGTCACCGAAGTCCACCGGGATTGCAAAATAATCTTAAGACACCATCCTTGGTTATGTCGAGTCCAAAACGAGGAAACAAACGAGAAGAAGGATGGAAGGAAGTTGTTAGAAAGTAAGGATATCTGAAGTTTGTTCTTTGTAGTGCAGCGGAAGCTAACTGGAAGGTTATTTGGGTTTACCATAAGAATTTGATAAAAATAAAGTCTGAAACAAACCGTAATCATTACTTTAGAAAACGATAATATTCTTTCGAGCACTTCCAAATTCCAAAGTCCGTGGTGCGGCGTTAAGATTAAGGGAACTTTACTTTCAACGCAGATTCTGTATGCACTATTTGCATATTTTACTCATTCTGAAAATCTGCCATGATCCTTAATATCTTTTTCGCTCTGTATTCTTTAGACTCTATGTCAATACCCGAGCAAAGAAGGTTTTGGTTCCATCCAACGCTATTAGTCGCGTTATTGGAAGAGGAGGGTGCAACATAAACACCGTCCGCGAAGTTTCTGGGGCAATTATTGAAGTGGAGAAGCAGAAGGGGGCTGGGGATAGAACCGTCATAATCAGGGGTACGTTAGAAGCGACCAAACAGGCTCATCAACTAATCAGTATGATGGTCAAGGATCCTGAGAAGGATCTCAGCGACTTGCTTCCAAAAAATTCGGCCTCCAAAAGTTCCATCGCTAAGCTGGCTGGTGCCTCCCAAGCAGGGAATGCCAGCCAATCTGCGGTTGCCTCGACGTCGGGGGCTCAACCACGCACTCCTGTGATGTCCTCCTCCTCCTTTTTGAAATCTAGCAATCTCCCACCTTCTGGCGTCATCTCCAACGTGGCTTTCCCTTCGTCTCACCCACCTTTTTCTGGAACTGCGGTGCGACAGCCTGCTGCCGTCCGACCTGGCATGTCGTTAACACCAGCTTTTCCTGCTCAGAATTCTTGGCCGGCTTTCCCCGTCCCAGCTTCGGCGGCAAACGGCAAAAAGAATGTGAGCAGCGCGTTATTCTTTTCCCCAGGGTCAACCCAACTGGAGACTTTAAGTCCGTCAACGGGAACCGCCAAATCCAGTTCGTCACGACAGCTTTTCACATCGGCTCAGAGCAGTACGAACGCCAGCACGAAGACGACCACCTACAGTTCGTACACCACTGCAGTGCTCGGAAGCGGGAAGGCCGGCACCACTTTTGCCTCCAAAATTGCCGACAGCAGGGTAACACCCGCAGCTGGTTCTACCACTGCTGAGCCAAGTAACCAAGCGACAAAAAACCCTCCTAAGACCAACGGCAATGGCATTCGACCTTCCCAGTCAGGATGTAACAAAGTAGCGGGTCAGCAGGCGCCAAGAAGTTCCTCTTTACCCAATGGCCCTGCGCTGGGGTCTGGGCCGCCATTAGCCTTCTCGACATCGACTTCTCAGCCGGGAACGCCCACCATGACCAACATGGCTCCCTCGCAACCCAGGCAGCCGCGGGTCCCTACGCCGCCCGGCCAAGCTTCGCCGTCGGCCAATTTGACGCAGGACTACTCACCGTTTAATAACATTTTCAGCAAGGTTACGCACCAAACCGTGTGGGGTAAAGACAAGGAATGCAACAACAACAAGGGGATGAATTTTGCCAGCGTGGCTGCGGGCAACGTGAAGACGTCCTCCTCGCAGCTGTGCTCTGCCGGCGTAATTGGAACACCGGTCGATGACGGTGCAACTGTGCCGCATGCGGATGCCGCTAAAGCACCTGGCTACCGAGGCAGTGCCCACATCTCGCCTGGCTCGACTTCTGGAAGCGCAGCCGGTTTGGTTTCCAGTGATCCAATCGCTGCAAACTCTGGCTCTAGGTCTTGTTTGCCTAACAGTGCTTCCAGCACTCCACCTATTGGACCCATCGCACCACCCGTGGGAAGTACCATGAGGAAGTCATCGCCGGTCGACTCTATGCTGTCCAGCAGTGCTCCGGCAGGGCTAAATGCAGCGGCTTTGGCGTCGCTAGCTGGAAGCCAACACGGCTCGCGTCAAGCTATGACCTCTGCCGGGCACATACAGTCCATCGCCCCTCACAATCTTCAACAAGCCACAGGAGTGCGGCCGCCTCTAGAGCTGAACACCAACTATCCTTCGCCGTCCCAACTCTCCCCTTCCCAAGGACTTTCGGGATCTTACTCCGCCAACGTAACGTCTTATCCTACCACCTCGAATGCGGTTGGAAATACCAATTCGAATCCTATTCCTTCGATCCAGAGCAACCTAAATCCGAACGCTCCAGATTTTGCCAGCCGCAGTCTGAGCACGCCAGGAAATTTTCACCATCCGAGCCAATCTCATCCCCAGCTCGCCCAGCTCCACATGCAGCGTCTTGCCAGCCTCCAAGAGGGCCATAGCAGCTATCACGGCGTAGCACAGGCCTCCGTTCCCATTCCCAATTTCTCACAGGCCAACATGAGTCCCATTGTGTCGTCTGCCCAGTCCTCGGGCATGTCTCCCAACTCGACCCCACTTTCGTCTGTAGCTACGCCGCAGCCGACCGGCATCAAGTATGCATTTCAGCAACCCAACAGCACGTTTGGATCAGAGTATCAACAGTCTGTGCGACCCGGTGTGTCCAACATGGACAATCTCGGCCTGTTTAATAGCCTGAATCAGATGCAGGGTCTAAGCGGTGTAACTCCAGTCATGTCATTGATTCCGCAGTACAGTCAGATGATGGCGGGCCTGCGAGCCGGGAATTTACAACACACTGTTGCATCGGCTGCTTCAAAAGGTATGTTAACACGTTGATGTCATTTTAGCCCTTCCACAATTTTAAGATCTAAAATAAACGGGCAGGAATCCATAAAAATTGTCTAGTGAAATTGTATAGCGTGAACTATCGTATTAGAAAATTGACTTTACGTACACGTATATGAGCAAATCATTAAACAAACAGTTATTTGTCTTTGAATTACCTGAAATTCTTGGTCCGATCCATGAAGTTTTGAGATAACTAAAGATTATGCTGTGTTTTGATTTTGCTGTCATTGTTCCTTATAGATGACGGAAGCAACATTTCCCCTGCCTCCTCCCCCCACCCTAGCAACCCTTCGTCACCCATGACGCTTTCGGGTATGAATGACCACCCATCGAGGTCTATGGGAGATGACCGTAAGCTGCCACGCCCAATAGGGACAGACAGACCTCATAAAAAGGCTCAATCATTTGGCAATGAAACCACCTGGAGAGGTCCGTTTGGGCCTTCCAACGGTAAATTTTGGTGTTATTCTACCTTTTCTTTCCAGCTTAAATGGACGCTGCATGATTTTTTCTTCTTTCTGTCCTAGATCCTATGTCGAATGAACGACTGGCACCTTTACCTACCAATTACATGCCACACTACGTGGAAGGACTTACCGGCGTAAGGGAAAACAATCATCCTCTAGAAGCCGGTTTTCCTGTTAGTGCATTGGTTCTATGGAAATTTGCTGCGTTCTTTATACGAAGATAAAACTAACTTGTTTTTCACTTGTGAAGCAGCACTCCCTCATGCAAGGCCCCCATCCTAGACCAGGTTCCGGCTATCCAACGTTTGTGAATGGTCTCCACCCGCAAGTTATGATGTCTCAGATGTACCCGGCGCCGACAGCTGCCAGAGATATTTGGAGAGAGGGCTCGAAGGGTAATGGCGGACCGTCTGCAGGACCTCCTGAAAATTCAGGGAATCAGTTACCGATTGGTGTAAATCCGGGATTTTTTAACCCTGGCCTTCAGCAGCAGCCGACTGAATCGAAGCCTGTAAGTTGGGAATAGGTAGATAACGGTATTATATATAATTTTTGTAAAGTGACAAAACCATGCAAGGGGTGTTTAATTTGACGCTATCCTACTGAAAACAACAAGCACTAGAGCGATGAATTTTGTTCCCTGTATGTTTGCTCAGAGTAACTAAGCATATCTGATGCAACCAAAAGTTATTGAGAACGAAGGTGTTCTTCGTCTTCGGTACTTTGCCTAGCTTTAATTGACTAAATATTTTTCATTTGGGGAATATTTGGTTAAGTAAATGAAGAAGTTCAAAGAATGCATCTGTATGGTACTTAGTGCCATTGCTTTGACAGATTAGTAGTCTCATGCTTGCTTGTTTTGAGGATATTTCCAAAGAAACCATAATTATGTGATTATAGCAAGAATCTGAACTTCTTTAAAAAAAATCAAGCATATAGTATGTATTGTTTGCTTGTGCTTGTTTATTCCTCTTGCATAAATTCTGAGATAGGGAAAACCTTGCTGTTGAAAGTATTTGGTGTAAATACTTCCAATAGTGACCCCCCTTTGCATTTTTCTAGCTTTGGGCAACACCCACTTGGACTCAAGGACAGATGTGACTGGTGTAGGTAGCGTTGGAACGTGTGTGTCCAGTCGTAGTGTTTCAGGTAGTTGATGACGATGACTACTGCCCCTTACTAATCTGTTGCTTCAGTGTCGCACGACTAAGCTTTCACCTCGAAGGCCATCGCTGGTTGTCCAGTAGAAGACTACCATGGAATTTGGTCATTTTCTCACAATTGCTTATGACCCATGCATGGATTGCGTCCATTTCACGGCAAGTTGCAGTGTTTCGCAAGATTTTCTTGTAATGTACATGAAATGTTTATGCCCAGTAAATTTTTTTCTGCTTAATTAACTTGAATGTTGCAGACTCTTGATCCTTAGGATTTCAATTTATTTTAAAACTTGTATTATTTGTATGAACTCCAACATTCCATTGCATTTCGCGGTGTTCAGATACTAGCTTTGTAGCTCACTGTTCGTTAGTTTTAAAGGCACTCGTGCTATATCAACCAATAAGATTATAATCCTTTGTTAAGACTGGAATCCGTCAAATGTTTTAGCAGTTAATACATCTGGGCAATGGCAATTTTAGATAATTGCCACTTAATTTTGGATAGGGGGATTGTAGAAATTCGACATTGGTAAGCTGAAACTATTTTGCTAAAACTGAACATGCATAATGATTTGCGAAATCGTCTTGTATGTCATGATGGAAGTTTAGAAAGCTTTGTTGCAGTATTTCCCAGACATTGTAATTGATGTACTGTCAGTCTGAAGGGTATGTGGGGTTGTCATTGAATGCGTCATACACTGTATCAGCCCTTTGCATGACCATGTGGTAGATGACCACCAAAACAGTTCAACGTTTGTTTTCTATTGATATTTACTCTCAGCACATGTATGTGGGATCGACTTACATCGCTGATCTGCATTGCTTAAAAGTTGAAATCTTTATAGCAAGGTTTACTTGACAATAGTTATCATTACCTTATATGACAAGTATCGTCCATTGTGTTAAATTTCCACTCCTTTCATGTCCAAATCGGCTCATTCTCATGTCCATCCTTTCCACTGCATCAGAAGGGCAGCTACATTTTTCCAAAAGTGGCACATTTTCAATGGGTTTTTACATTTGATTGCGATATTTTGTACATGGGCGGATCCAAGAGAGGAGAGGCAGGGAGTGCAGAGTCTCCTTTTTTGGTTGAAAGTCCCCCTTGTGACATTGAATTGGTGTCATCAATAGACATAAATAACTAAATAATAAAAGGTTCAGTTAGGCTAGTTCATTGTGGAAAAGTCTGGAAAAGTCACGGAACATGGAATTACCATGAAAATGTCAGGGAAAATTGATTTAACATGAAACAGTCAAGTTAAATATAGGTCCCTTATTACCTAGGTCGTAAAATGGTCAGTTTCTTAGATACAGGGGACCTTTCCCTTAAATCTGAATCAGATACGCATTGACACATGCATTGGCTAACAGTAACAGCCAGTGGTTAGGCTTTTATCCAAATGAAAAGGTTGGTACTACTCATGAAACCAAAAAAAATACCCTTTATAACCTAGGTCTAAAAATGGCCCGTTTATGGGACTGCCAGGAACACTCTTACATGAAAAGCCATACCCTGAAACTCGGAAATGGATCATTTCTGGGCCTAGGAACATTTTTGTTTCTTTTCATAAGAGTAATACCACCCATTTCATTTGTGACGATGACTTCTGAAACACCCTGTATGGCTTTCCTTACATATGCCATATTTTGCATTTTCAGTGGTCAGCGTGGTCAGGGAAATTTGTTTTAAAATCAGGAAAAGTCAGAGAAGTTAAAAATGTCATCTCTGGAGAACCCTGTTTTCGTGCTGAATTTTAAAATAGACACAAATCCGAGTGTATCAGCCAAAAACCAAATGATTTCATCAACATTTTTATTTATCCTCAAAAATAAAAACCAAGGCCTTTGGATTTTTCCATAAATCGTGGAATCGTTTTCATTCTTTTTTGTGCTGATCTTGAAAATAAAACCCAAGTCTGAATAATTTAGCAGCATTTTGGTTTCTCCACTAAAAAACACGAAAGTCTTGAGTTTATTCTAGAAATCGTGGAAATTTCAACGATTTTGGTTTTTAAGATTATCCCAGTAATAAATTTGTCAAAATTTTCAAAATTGTCAGACCCATCTTAGTATTCTAGGCGTTATTTTGCCACCAGAGAACTTCTTTCAATAACTTTCAGGAAGATTCAGTCATTACAGCACCGGCTTTAGCTACCTTTACATGTTCTGAAATACCATAATATTCTCATTTGATTACACCGTTACATTTTCTATATAGTATTGCCATTAAAAATGAAAGTCTTCTTCATGCTCAACTTTCGAATTGCCTAGCAAGCGCTGTGAACTCCTGAAGGGCGTTGTAACTTCATATGCACTTTGGCAGGTTGTAATCTGTTCATTTTGCACATGTTTTTTTTACTTTTCTTTTTCAAAAGTAAAACCTGGGAGACCCGCAACTTACGTATCGGGGGCGTTCTGCTTCGTGAGTTCCTTATAGGTCGATCTCAATAGGGAGAACATTATTTTAGTTCATTGTTTAATATTTTACGAGCTTTCAGATAGTATAGCTAGCTAGATGACTGAATACAAGTTTGATATTTAGAAATTAACTTTTACAAATTGGACTAAATATCTCACTACTAATTAGCCCAACATTATCATCTTTCGAAGCAGGATCGAGCAAAGTGCAAACGAAAGCCCTATTGAAATTTTTTTTTTATTCGTTGGAGGGGTTGTTGTTTCTGAAAATTCTAATGCTATTGTTGCATTATTTTACACGAGTATGCCGTGATAGTGTTAACAATTATTGAGTCTGTAGGGAGCTGAGACCGCCATGATAACGTGCGACCTCATTTTAACCTTACTCGTGCACGCGTGTGAAATTACGAATTTAAATTCAGTACCGGTAGAACGTTTTCCTCCTCGTCTTATGTAGTGAGCAAAATTATTTTCACCCCCCGCAGTTAGCGAAGTGGTGCATTGTTCGAGGCAGATTTTTGACGCAATTAATTAGAGGAAATTATCTCGGTGTTGATATATAACAATTTGATAATTTCTATATCAACTCAACATAAAGTTAGATGCCCCTCTTGAATTCGAATTTGGTTTCAAGCATGTTTTTAGGAGTTGCTGCTCATTTGACGTGCCATTTGTGAAAGTCAACTGAAAAAAGTTTAATATTACGTTCACTACGTTGACATGCAGCCTTTTAAATTATATAACAATTTAAGTGAGTCATGTACGTTGACTTGAGAATCTGCATAGGGATTGTTTTATTCAGAACACTCACTTAAAAATAGCAAATACACCATGTGAACAGGCATAACTTGACATGTTCGTGTATGTCAATTCCTGTTTCCTGTGTTGTTCACATACATGTAGCTTCGCAAACGTATGGGCACAAGAGTATGGGGAAATATGCTGTATCTGGTTTTAGCAAACCCCAGATAAAACACACCCGTATACTTGGTACGATGAGAAACTTTACGAGTGAACATTGTAAATCCACATCTCGTACATTGCTTTGGAGGTTCGTTTTATTTCAATTAAGTTAGTTAACTTAACGTCTGTATGTAAACATGTGTGTGACAGTGATGACCTTGGAATAGATTTTTAAATGTTCACAATTGACTTCACATTACTCCAAATGAACAACTACACTGTACTAAACTAGCTTTTAACAGTGATGAACATGTATTGTAGCAGCTTACAGAATTGGTGGCAATTGTATCATCATTTTCATACGATCAACTGCAATTACCCAAAAACCGAATGACCGTGATTGGGTTTACATTTTTGGTATCCAGCCCTGAGCGATTATATCGGATGGATTCCCACAACGCTAGCACTAGTTTTAGCATAGTGCAAAATTTGAAAGGGAAACTGAAGGGTGAGGTTAATATTTCGTATTAATTGTGGGTTTTACAGCTCGTTAGCTCGCGGACAAGCTCGTGTCTTGCGCCGCAGGGTACGAGGCAGCAGTTCCGAATTTGGAGAAAGATTATGAGTAAAATCACCGCAAAAAAGCTTGGCTGGAAGGGGGTGACGAAACAGGAAAATTAAACTTAACGACCGAATTGAAAGCCGATTACAATAATGGCAAGGCCACACCCTTTTTATACGCTTAAAGAGTTTTGTAGGAAATTTTGAAGAAATGAAGCCGATGTTAAATTGTTGCTGGCCGTTACACCTACATGGCAATTAATTTGCGCCATTCCCAGTCATGTCTATGATCTGTTTGTACTCATGAAATGCACGCTCACACGCGAAATAGCGGTGTACATGCACTAATTATAAACAATTAAAGTAATAATTAAATTAATTTTCATTTGCGGTAAAGATGGGCTACTAACCAAGCGAGTTTAATGCATGTATACTCATTTTCATCATATTTTGAAACGTATCTTTTATGATGCATGCACTGTATGTAATAATTCAGCTGTTTGAATTATTACAATAATTCAGCTGTTTGAATTATTACAAGCATATACTGTAAGCATGTATTTCCGAATATGGTAACTTTTTAAAGGTAAATAAAACAGTTCATGACAAAGAATGTCAAAGGTGAACCACCAGACAATCGACGTTGGTAGCCATTTACCCCTGAAGGTTTTCAGTACCTGGTATGAGGCAGCTAGTGGTGTAGCTCTATTTTTCGCTGACCGTAACTCGTTAATAACACCGGTTAATCAGTAGGGAATTTGAATACCGCAAAATGGTACCAAGCACACGTTTATCTGGGTTTATCATTCCGGGGCGTGGTGCGTCTATAGGATAGCAGGGTGAAAACCGCCGTGCCGTGGCGTGCTGTGCTCTACTCAAATATATGAGAAAGTGGCCAAAAAATTAAATAAGCCACCCCAATTTGTACAAACAAGGTCGAATTTGCCTAACAATAAAACAACTTGCAGTATGGGTTTCAGTCGCCTAACAGTAGGAAGAAGAAAAAAGCGAAAATCTCAGTGCAGAGAGTGGAAAAAGGGTTCATGCACGAGCACAAGAAGTTTGAAAGTGCTACGTTATAATCGGTGAATTACGCGAAAGGGGGAGTAACTCTGGAGTATAAATAAGAGCGCCTGGCCTTCGACTGGTCATTGTGAACTATCAGTTCTTACTTCAAGCACCATTTTGAATTTTGGAGTTTGCTGCAAATCAGTCGAAAATATGTCTCCCTCAAGCTTGGTAAGTAAGCTGCCCGCTGTGATGATTGCCAAAAAGCAGCTCAAAAGCTAACAATGGATTAACTGCAGCAACGGATAAATGTCAGCACCCATTTTACTTAGACTAAATGACGTCTACGCTAATGTAAACATACAGTTGGAAATTTTCAGAGCCAATATTGCAAATAACTTAGACGTGGATTTTAATTGGGAAAAAACGCGATTGTACCCAATACTCTCGACACGTTTCGAAAATGCCTCATTTTATAGACAATCACACCTTTTATGAACTCATTTTCAAGTAAACTAAAGTTCACTACCTAAGAACTCGAAATGCAGCGAATCCATTTCACGCTTTAGCTTCTCCATGCTATCAGTGGCGGGAATTTTGAATCTAGCCATTTTAAATTTTTTGAATTTCGCTGATTACTCTGTCCTTGCAGGTTGTTTTAGTTCTGGCCCTTGCTTCTTGCTTGGTTTTGGCAACGGCCACAGCTGGTGGTGGTTACGGAGGACACGGTGGATACGGTGGTGGTCACGGTGGTTATGGCGGTGGTCACGGAGGTTACGGATACGCAGCCCACAAATATGGTTACTACGGACCTTACGGCAATTCCTACGTCCACGTTGCCGTTGATGGGCCCCACGAAAACTCCAACTATGGGTTCAAGGCTGGCAGCTACCACTAAGTTGAACCTTCCGATTTTTATTGTGATGACTAAGATTGACGACAACCATTTGCAGTCTCGATAAAATCGTGGATGGCGTGAAAATAACACCGGGGATGCGCCCATCTTAATTTATTTCCAGTAAATAAATTAAGGAGTGATTTTGCTTACCTTGTAAGCGCAACGCATTTTTTGTATGTAAATAAAAAGCAGTATTTCTCAACAGTTACAGGTCGTATCGTGGTCTTTGTTTATAGCGAATTGCAGCAGTACTGAATTGCTGCAGCCATGAGAAGGGCAGGGCTGAAATTTTTCTATATAGACTGATAAAAACAATGCCTAAAAGCCTTTTTTTCTTTTTCTTGCCTATCTTAGCTTTTGTTTAAAAGGGAGTGTAGCGACATCTCCACACTCCACCGAAAACACTATGCGTGACAATGTGTCATTTAATTGGATTTCTATTTTTTTACTGCTCACATACATTTGTATTACCCATTTAAGAAAATAATAGTCATTGACTTATACATCGACTTATACATGCATGTAGGTGGAAAATGGTGTAACATAAGCTTCACCAGTTATTCTTTAAAATTAATATACCACAGACACACAATTGTAAAATGACGGCCGTCCATGTGATGTACCGTATATTGTGAAAAATTGAACAGTATTAATTAAATGTCTTGGACTTCACGGTGTCGCATTATTTAATATCAAGGTAACATCTAATCAGTATTGGAGGAATCACAGCGTTTTTAAATTATTTGTAAAAGTTTGTAAGAAATTCTTCTAGGTTCTATATTTCAAGGAAATTTGCTACGTTCTGTAGATTTAGGTTGCTGTTAATGAACTATTGTATGGATTGTGGCGTTCAAAAGTTAAGAACTGAGTTATACTGAACACGTAGTTAGACATTTTTGCCAATATTTTACATGTACACAATAATTATCTTAATCTGGCGCATAAAGAACACTGCTAGCTTTTGTTTTACATTTTCGAAGTGAATTTTTCCAAAGTCGGATATGAACAATTTGCAAAGTTATTTGCCATACATGTTTGTTGAACGTTTTACGCAAATACCGCGTTTTTGCAAATTGCTTCTGAAAATAAATTCTAAATATAAAGTAATTAAATATTGCACTTTACCGGTACTTCGGTATATTCCCTGCTGTTGCTCTGCTCCGTGGCAGCATAGACTATGAGAACGAACCCAATGAGATGGTGGGCTTCACCTAACAGCTCGTAGGCTGGCAGTGTTTGCCTGCGGCGGGGCAGGAAAAATAAAGAAATTACACTGCACATTGTAAGTTTTGTTTAGAATACGCACAAGAATAAATTCCGGTAGCTAGGACAGGTGTCATTCTTGTATACTAGACAAGTAGGTTTGAAATCCAGCATACATATTTTGTGCACATTTTATGCAGGGGATATACCGTAGAACGGTATATCCAAAATATTTCTGAACAATTTATACAATTTTGTGCTAGTCGTTATCTAAAAATTGAAAATAAACCTTTTGCTAAACATTCTTTTGGTTGTCTGCTCAAGTTTGTTTTTGTAGTTCTTCTACATTGTACCTCCCAAACTGTCTGCAGCCGGCGCCGGTGATTGAGTGGTAGCGCACTGGCCTCTTAACCCAAGCGATGCGGGTTCGCATCCCGGCCGAGGTAGGTGGGAAAATTTTTGGCAGGCGATTTTCCCTGTGTGGCGGCTCTTTCGGATGAGAGTTTAAACGGAGGTCCCGTGCAGATCCCCCTTGCTCTCCGTACGTTAAAGATCCCTCAGGGGAGCGTATTCCTCCCAGCGGCTAAATTTCCAGGTGGACGGTCTGCCCCCTGGCGTTGGTGATGGGCCCAATAGTGCGAAAATAGGCCAACGTTAAAAATTCCATAAACAAACAAACAAACAACAAACTATCTGCACCCACAGTATCTTTTGTTTAGAACCGCGACGTTTGTTCTGTTGTAATAAAGCTATACCGATTTTTCTCATACATTTTTCCCCAGTAGGGCACGGCATGGGAATGTTTTCCTTTTTGTTTTTCAACCCTTCTTCTTTCACTCGAATGCTATCAGATTATAAGGAACAATAGCAGAGTGTTAATCTATCAGTGATTTGCTAGGTACTGCGAACAAGTAACAATTCTTAATAAACCTTAGCATTAATGTATTATTAGTGTTTATTTCGTATACACTATGCCTGGTAATTCTAAAACTATTTTAAAATATGATTGGTTAAGGCGACTTACTTATGCATTCATCTTGCTAAAATTTATGTAAAATCTAAAAACTATGATAAGCAAATATTTGGAACAAACAATAAGAAGTTTTGGTGCGGTTTTTCTGTTTTGTTAAAACTGTATTTACTGCACAGTGGAACTCCGAAAAATGGACTGAAAATTAAATGAAATTAAATATAACATCATCTTGCCATAAGATCATGGAAGGCGATGGTTCATGAAGACACAAATTTGATTATTTCCGAAAAAGCTAATTTATTTTCAAACAAAATCTTTCTTTCATTGACGTTCTCCAAACTTCATAAACCTCATCGTTCATTATACATTTATTTACTAAAATTCTGCTATGTTTGAACTGTTTTGAATAATTTTATGAAATTCTATTTCATGTATGCAAATTTCCACTTGCCCATATACATATGTCCCACAAATTTAAGAGCTAAAGAATTTTGTCAACACTTCCAAATTTCTATCAAAATTGTTGTTGATTTAACCTGTTTTATCCTGCTCTGAAATTTCCTTCAAGCTACTTCAAGCTTCGTAAGTTCTCATAGCAGGTATAAAGTTGGCACTTGCCTTCTGTAAAATGCAAAATTGGGGAATAAATTGCCCAATTTGCAGAAATATGTGTTAATTATTGTAAAATATGTTGTTGAAATACGATTGAATAACTTTAGTATACATGTACTGTAAGTATACGGTGCAAAATCCCAGATTATATAGAATGCATGAGGTGTTGAAATCCTAGCTAACAACAGCGACTCCATGCACATGTGAGATTATAATCCACCCAATAACCAATGTCACTGCCACATCAACCCATTGATACTCCTTGCCAACTGCATGACCTTATGCCATAACCTTTGCCACAATTCCCCTTTGGCAGCCCAATCCGTTATGCCCATGGTTCGAGCGTTTTGACCAACTTTTTAACTAGGGCATTAGGGGGTGTGGTCCGTCTGTAGGCCAGCAGGGTGAGAAACTCCGTACCGTGGCGTACGGCGCTCTGCCCAAATATTCAAGAAATTGGCCAAAAAATCAACTAAGCCGTTTCAAGTGGTGCAAACAAGGTCGAATTTGACGGAGTATAATACACCCATGGGTTTCACTGACTAATAAAAAAATACATATAGAAAGCACAATGAAGAAAATTCATAAAAGTTCATGCGTGAATGCGAAAAAAATGTCGGGTTTTGTTTGCAAAATAATGAGAAAGGTGGAGTGAGATTTGGGGGTATAAATAAGAGTGTTTTCCGTAAGCTTAATCATTACGAACTAACAGTTCTTGCTCCAAGCATCTGCACAGTCTCCAGTTGGATTTTGTCGGAATTTCTTCGAAAATGTCTTTGACTAACTTGGTAAGTAAGCAAAGTGCTCGAGCGACGATTACGGATTTACTTCTCCAAATTTAGCCATGGTCAAAACAACATTTGTATTGTGAGAATAGCAATTACAAAATACTTACAACGAACGCTTTCTGTAAACAGAAATCAGCTTTCTGTCATTACTTAACGTAGAAGGCTCTGCTGGAAATTTTTACAAACATTGTTCATGCAATTTCAAGCTTCCCCAAACTTGGAATTCATGTCCAAAGTTGTAGTCAAGAATCATGACCTCTTCAGTATTAACTTTAAAAAAATGCTTGTAACAATACCTCTTATTAGATAATTAGTTCCTCTGTTATTTGACAATGTCAAATCTGGCTACTTGCCACAACTACGTGTTTAAGTTAACACAAAGAAATTTGCAAAAATATTTTAATTTCAAGCTTCTTCAAAGTTTGAATTCCTGTCCAAAGTTATTGCCAACATTACCAACTAACAGATAATTAATTCCTCGTGTTAGTATTCCACATCTTTGTTCAGAACTTGTCATTGTCGGATCTCTGCTTGCCATCCTCTATGAATTTAAAATTAACACAAGCAATTTGCAAAAATGTTTTAATTTCAAGCTTCTCCAACTTGGAATTCCTGCCCAAAGTTGATACCTAGAAGGAATTCTTGAACAATAACTTTTTTTAAAATAATTATTAAAACATCAGATATTTGTTGTTATTTCACAACTTTCTTCAGAAGTTGTTATTGTCGGATCTGACTGTTGCAGCGAAAATTTGGATTTTAGTTGCCATGCATGACAGACAGTCTGTTCTGCCAGAACATTCTCACAAAGCAACAAAGCAAAGAAAGCGTCAACTTTTCTTCGACAAACACCTGAATTTCAATTTTTCTGTAAATTTCTCCTAGGTTGTTTTAGTTTTGGCCATCGCTGCTTGCGTGGTCCTTGCCGAGAAGAAGGAAAAGGAAGTAACGAAGGATCTTGAGACGGCAGCCACTGGCTACGGCCATGGAGGTGGCTACGGGGGTTATGGAGGTCACGGAGGTTATGGTGGCGGATACGGTGGACACGGAGGCTATGGCGGCGGTCACGGAGGATATGGCGGATACGGACACGGAGGTTATGGCGGTGGTCACGGAGGATATGGCGGCTATGGTCACGGAGGTTATGGCGGAGGTCACGGAGGTTATGGCGGCTATGGTCACGGAGGTTATGGCGGTGGTCACGGAGGTTATGGTGGCGGTCACGGAGGTTATGGCGGTGGTCACGGAGGTTATGGTGGCGGTCACGGAGGCTATGGCGGATACGCTGCCCACAAATATGGTTACTACGGACCTTACGGTAATTCCTACGTCCATGTTGCCGTTGATGGGCCCTATGAAAACTCCAACTATGGATTCAAGGCTGGCGGCTACCACTAAAATTTTCAAATTTGATTGATCAACGTGAAATCGGTTCGACATTTTCAAATAGAAACGTTTGCAACCTCGATAAAGTCAAGAACAACTCAAAGAGCATGAGAGCATGCTGCTTGCGATAGGGATTCCGCCATCCTAATTTATTTTCCCTGGAATGAAATTATGGAATGAATTCGCTTACCTCGTAAGCTCGGTGCGGTTATGTTTATGTAAATAAAAAAGCAATAATTCAAATTCATACTGTGTATCGTAATTTTTTCCTGCCAATATGTGATGTCTGGAAATGAGGCAAGGCTTCGGCTAAAGCTAAGCAAAACTATCTTTAGGGTGAAGAATGAAATGCCAATACATGCATGGAATAATTGCAAATTTCATGATTTAATAATGAAACATGGCACCCGGCACAAACACTATCGGTCTTAACCGAACCTTTGCTGAACATCCATCGTGTTTTGGAATTTGGTTGTAACGAGCCAGAAGTAGCAACCTATAACAGCATTGCTATGCTGTAGAACTTCTATAAGTCGACCACCCAAGGGACTGTCGCAAACTGGTCAACATAAGGAGGTGGTTAACATATGGAACGAGGCTTGTATTGACACAGGATTTGAATTCCGTGAACTGCATGTACTTTCATTTTACTGTAATTATACATGTACATCATTCATGAATAATCTTATTAAAATGTTCATAATACAGTACCAGTATTGCTAATGGGCTGCAAATTTATCCATCAATTACACGCAAATACAGTAGGGGTACTGAATAGGTTCAAAATGAACTCTTGTACCTCTATAGAGACAGTTACTGTTCAGGTGTGTACCGTATAAGTTTGACAAGCAGCCAACAAATTTAATCACCCATGACTTTACATGTTGAGACCATGCTGGTCAACATAAGCTCACAGAGATTAGATTAATGGTGCGTGCCCATAGTCCAAGAGGTCACCATACAACATGCAGAGGTGCAAGTGGTCAAAATGTAGAAGTCGCCTTCCATTAAGTTAATGTGGTTACCGTCCGATTAGTTAAATATGGTCAACATAGGGAGGTTGTCAACTTTGGCGGTTCTACTGTTTACGGGTATGTTCATTCGAATATTAGTAGGTCATGTGCACACCTCGCAAAAGTGTGGTTCTCCTAACAGCTCACAGGCTTTGCGGGGCAAGTTGCAAACCTAGCATAACCCAGCTTAGCCTAGATTATGCCTATTGTCTTGGCTATAAGCTAGGTTAGACCAGCTCAGCTCAGGTCAGGTTAGGTTTGGATTAAGTTAGGTTAGGAAAAACAAAGCAATTTGCAAGCTGCCCTGCCAAACTTACGTGCTGTTAGGGGAAGCCCACTGTGTGCACAATGACCTGTGTGCACAATGACCATTTGTGTTCAAGCATTTGAAAATCGAAGATGTCTACATTTACATGCAGACTTTAAATGACGTTTATCTAAGTAAGTCACACGTATAAACCTGTTTTACCTATAGTAAGTCATACATGTGAACCAGTTTATATCAGGTGCACCTATAGGTGAAACAGGCTTATATGTACGACTTAATTACATTACCGTAACTTAACGACTGCATGTAAACGACGCTTCAGGGCAGCGCCTATAGACACTTTTCTAATTTTGTGTTCTATTTTCGATAAATAACGTCAATATTTAAGAACTTCTTTAAACTAACGTTTTTAGGATTTTTTAAAAATTCATTATTGATAACTTGTAATATAGGTCATGCGCCATTACGAACATTTTCCAACAAATAGACCACAAGTAATGGATTTTATTAAACTTTCCTTAAAAGTTTCCTGAAATATTTAAAAAACGATGAAAAACAAGTAGACGAGTTTTCTTTATTTGTTATAAAATATTCGAACGCTTTCTGCAAAAGCTTACATTGTATTAGTGAAAAATTCAGAGGAAGGCAAAAATATTTCCCCCGATGCGAATTATCAATGAAGGCAGCGATCTGTTTTGTAAAATTTTTGTTAAAAATATTGCGTTTTAATTCTGTATAATTATTTCGATGTTTTTAATCCCAATGACACGAATTCAAATGTCAGAAGTGTGTCGTTTCTGTGGCTTGGGGGGCCTTCCGGATGAATCAAACATGTCCATAAATTCTTCTAACTATCCAGTTCCATTATTTCTGTTAAAAAGTAAAAGCAATGATAAAATAAATCATTACTACAGTACACTTGAAATTATGCGCGAAATATCATCTTACCTTAAAGATTGTTCCTTGCGAGCCATATCGTCCCCCTCCAACATTCGATCCATATCCTTGTCCATATGGAGTCGTTCCATAGCCAGACTGACCATAGCCTTGTCCATATGCCCCGCTACCATATCCAGACTGACCGTAGATTCCACCGCCATAACCAGGTTGTTGACCACCATACGAGCCACCATATCCAGCTTGACCATACGGGATATTGCCATAGCCCTGTTGGCCATAAATGCCACTGCCATAGCCCTGTTGACCATACAGGCTACCGCCATAGCCCTGTTGACCATACAGCCCACTGCCATATATTCCTTGTTGACCTCCATACAATCCTGATTGTCCATAACCCTGTTGACCGTATAAACCACCGCCATATCCTGGTTGACCATATGAACCACCGCCATAGCCGCCTTGCTGCCCATACAGTCCACCTCCATATCCTCCTTGCTGGCCATACACACCACTGCCATAACCCCCCTGACCATACAGTCCACCACCGTATGGGGACCCATAGCCGCCTTGCTGACCGTATAGTCCACCGCCATAGCCGCCTTGCTGACCACCTGCCAGTCCAGCTATGTATCCGGGGCCAAATTGACTGCCATAGCTCTGGTCGTAGATTCCACCTTGACCGTAGGTTCCTCCATATCCTGGTCCAACAGTTTGGCCAATCCCTCCTCCTTGACCAGGGTACTGACCAGTCCCTACGCCTTGGCCAGCTCCATAGTTGGGCTGCGCGTATTTGGCGTTGGTGCCTGAAGAGGGTTGTTCCTTGGCCAGAATGGTCAAGACTTGACTGGCAAAAATGCTAACTGCAATCTGGAATAATAATAAGAAACATTGCAGTTTTAGGTTATGCTAACATCAGCTTTACCAAATAGAATGTGTTCATAGACATTGGACTATTTAGTACGAAGAATACTTGTAGAAGTATGATAAAATGCTTACCAAATGTATGATGGCCATGGTTGCAACTTGCAGATGCCACTGATGTGCTTCTCGCGAGATGACTATGAGATGTGGTGTTGACTCGCTCCCTTGAGTTTCTTTTTATACGAAACCTTGATGCCACTGCTTATTTCTGTTTCAGTTGTTTTAATTGATGTTTGCCTGTATTCGTAGGTTTCATGTTGCTTAATCTCGGGCGGATTTACGCTCACTTTTTCCTCCAAGACAATTAACCCTGTGCTCACCAAAGCTAAATGCCTTTTCTCCTGCACTTACACTTAATTCATTTTATGCCTTTTCCCTTTTCTCTTTTCACTTCGCACGAGGAAATGATATCACGTATTTCGGAATGTTACCTGTTGTTAAAAGTCATCAACGCGTAATTATCAGTACAGTAGGTGCTAAAGCATAAGAGAATGATGGGCTACGCCCGAAAAACACCGGCTAACTTTGATGGTGATATCATACATGTATGTGGTACTCTACTGATTGTCATCCGTTTTCATCTTAACCTCTCCAGCTCAAAATTTCGCAATCCGAATGAAATGTATACACGCGAAAACACGTCTTTCACTATGTCGTGACCACGTGACATGCTTGGTTATGACGGCGGTGACTGAGGTTTTGTCTAAATGTTTTGTGATGCTATCACGCCTCATCGAACTTTTTGCCGTAAGACATAATTGCCGTGTCCAGGCTGGACTAAATAATTCGAGTTTGTCGTATTTCCTTTCAGTTCCTTTTAATTTGACGTCCGTTTGGACGGATGAGAAATTGGGACACAGCGAAATTATAGAATGCACGGTGCAGATTTTCAAATTGCTCCGCATGCAGGTAAACTGTACATGTATTTTGAAACTGGGAAATTGCGGGATCTACTTAAACGTTTTACCTTCGAAATAAGTGCGCTGTATAATATGCAGGAAGCGATATTAGCTCATGCATGCGGGCCTTCATTTTATGGGTTTTTGAAGAGGGAAAAATGAATTCCTTTTATGATATTGTTGGTAGATGACATACGGAAGTGTTTCATGGCGAGTATTGCGACGAATCTAGTTGAAGGACTGCAAGAATCAAATAAGAGCCTCTAACGGAAACGTATTTTCCCGTGCATGTCCAATGTGCCCAAAATTAGGGGCATTAGGAGTAATAAAACCTTATCCAGTTATCCTTAACACCCCTTTCGTTTAACACCAGGTTAGACTAGAACTTGATTCTACAACAGCAAATTTACTTCGAGGTAAATGAGTTTATGTAAACTTCTCAGTTCTCGTTAACAAAAGAATTAGCACATTATTTGTACGTATAGTGATAAACATGCACTATAAAATAGGAACGTTTGTATTGTTTTATGGGTAGTTATCAAAATGTTTCTGAATGCTCCAAAATTATTACATAACGTGCCATTTTAGTTTGAAAACTGGTGGGTGCAGTACATTATCTTTTTTTGCAAAATAATGCAACCAACTGGGCTAAAAATATAATAAGAAACAAAAACTTTTTGGAGTTATTAATTATGAATATCCTTTTTACTTATATATCTAAATTTAAATTGACTTTGAAATTAGGTACTTGCCAACGATAATAAAACAGGTAATATTGCGCAATTTTTTATTTATTTAGGTTTAGAATTCCGTTCAAATTTATCTAGGAATCTAAATTTCGTAATGGATCTCCAATGATATATGGTGGCCCTTTTGGTCGCAAAATTCTCTTTGTTTTTTTATTTTTTGGTATGTGCAATTCTCGGAACTTCCATACCTCCTTGCTACCTTCATCATCTTCATGACGCATAAAAGAACAATCGATTTCTTTGTTTTTTCAATTATAATACCACCGCTTCAGAAGTGTCATAACTCAAAAATTGTCAATTTCCGGTTTAAGGTTGTAGTACTTCGAGCGAAATGACCTCATCTTAATTCCGAGAAAAAAAAATAATTAAACACATCTTGGAGCCACATAGTTTCCGCAGTATTTGCAAGTTTGTCACTTTGGAAACAACGGCGCTCTATGGCCAAACGATTTACAAATTTGCTGCTGAAGTGGAGATGCGAATGTACATGTATGTGTTCGCTAGGTGTGCTTTTCTGTGTTCTTGAACTGAAAATAGGACATTAGGAAAAAGGGATATTCTTCGCATTTTTTACTGCATTTATTATTTTACTTTGCAAAATACAAAAATATGTATTCAATCGTATGTATGTACACACATTTTGATCTGTTCTAAAATTCTGCTGAGCCGATCAGTGCAAAAGCTGTTAATCGCTATTAAAATGGCGCACCAACCAATCGCACGAGCTATAGAATTTCACAAATTTCAGAATTGAACACCAGTAATAAATTTCTTTACAACAATTGCTATAGTGCAAATTGTACGTACAAATACAACAAAACTTCACGCATTGGTCATTGATTAGCGATACAAATAATATCCTGCCTCTTGTTCGATCTGGTTGGCCGCCCAGGGGGTCCCGTAAGTTCCCATTACAAATAACCGGGGTAGTCGTCCTCGATACGCCACCGGATATGAAACTTGTTGACCGTAATTGTGGAATGTGCCTCCGTAACCCACGTAACCACTGGATGGGGCTGGAGAAGACGTGTAACCACCAAATGCGCTTGGGGTTGAGGCGTAGGCTCCAGTTTGGTAGCCACTACCACTGTCACTGCTAGGTCCAGTTTGGTAGTTGTTAGACACGTCGTAGTTATAGCTGGTACTGGGGACGTCGTAGTTATAGCTGTTCTCGTCGTACGAGCTATAACCATTACCGGACGCAGTGAGTGAGTTACTGTAATCGGAAGTGGGTCCGCTCTGGCTACTGCTGGCGTCAGTATAGGCGCTGGATTGGTAGCCAGGGTAGTTTGTTGGACTGTCGTTATATCCGGTATTGGCGTTCGAAGAAGCTTGCCCTGCAGAGGCTGAGCCATAGTCACTTCCTAGAGCCAAAGGCGTTATGCTTCCTTGACCTGAAATATAAAAGAAAAGTATAATAATTGAAAAATAAGGCTTTTGTACCGGTGTATTCGAGCAATTGTTAAAACGAAATGCATTCTGTGTTGTCCATCACATGATCCGAATTACCAGACACACGTGCGTTTAGAATACTGGTTTGGAATGTAGCCTTATTTTACTAGGGCTTATTTTATCGAATGCATTTTTCAACGTGTAAAGTTAGAAATTTCTCGAAAAGGAATATTCATCGTTCATCAAACGTGCAATACGAAAACATGTTGCGACAATTTATGCTGTGTAGCAAATTTCAGCCCTTTAGGACGTCGCATCAGTAAGTCGGTTAAAAACGATGAACTAGGGATTAAACAATTAGGTTAATATAAAGGTTGTAATGAAATACAATGTGCATTTCATATGTGAAACCAGTTTTTCTTCATAAGTCTATAACTGATGACCTTTGCTACGTTTCCGTTAGCAAATCTGGAATCGTTGCATATGCAAATTAACAAAAAATTAAGAAAAAAATTCACCTTGGCTTCCATATGATCCACCAGAGTACCTGTCGGCATTGCTGGTCACTGTGATTACCCCACTGCTGGGTCTGCTAGGGGCCCCTGTCTGAACATCCCTGGGGTTGGAGGGGAAGGTGCGACCGTGGTAAATAGGATGTTCCATCTCAACCCTCAGGTAGGCTTTTCCAATAGGATCGTACACTTGATTTTGGGACCGGTAAATTGGAGGTCCAACTGCCAAATCATGCACAACCGGGTAGTCGATGTTACTGTTGATGCCTTTTCCATTGGCACCATACCCATGTCTTGGTCCATTGTCAACATAGCTATTTCGTGGTCCATTGCCATCATAGCCATGTCGTGGTCCATTGTCCGCATAGCCATTTCGTGGTCCATTGTCCCCATAGCCATTTCGTAGCCCATTGTCACCATAGCCATTTTTTGGTCCATTGTCGTCATAGCCATGTCGTCGTAAGACTAAAGGAACCCAGTTTGAGGTTGAGGAACGAGGATCGATGGAAGAAAGTTTGCTGGAATCGTCACCGAATGCATCCTTTTGCTTTGTCATGCTGTCTTTGGCAGAAGCTATGCTGAGAAAACAAGCCGCAAGAGCTATCTGCAAATAAAATGCACAAATGTACTTTAAATCAGTTGACATTATTATTGCTTCTGGAAGTTGTCCAAGTGTGACGTCCTGACGTCCAGTTTAGATACTTGTAAATTTTTTAAACTTCGTGCAACTAGGAATTGGTATTTGCACATATGGGAATGGGAATTGGAATTTGTATTTGGGACGAAGACAGTATTTATTCCAAAGCGATTTCTCCTTACTTTCTTGTTACATTAATTAAAAATAATACATTTCCTTACGAAGAGACTACAGAATCGAAATATAATGTTTGAACGCAAAATCCCTTATTTTTTTTATCAAGTAAGGTTATCAAAGCCGCCATCGCACTAAAGAATTTTTAAATCTTGAAACATATACAATGTACAGGAAAATATTAACAAGGATTTATTGATTTGTTCCGGACTTTTTTGTTTCTCGCTATTCTGAAGGACTCACTTTCTGAACTTTACTTTCTACACGCACAGAATTAAAAACATAAATTTGTACTCCAGGAAGTTGAGCTAAGATAATATTTATTCCAAAGCGATTTATCTTTGTTTTCTTTTAACCAAATGCTTGTTTATGATTGTTCCAACTACCGGGTATTAAGAATTTAAAAAGATCCACGCCTAAGTTTTCTCACACTTCTGTTCCACGATTAACGCAAAATCACTTAGAAACGCCCTTAACAATAATAAGCAAAACAAAAAGACATGTATACCATTTTACAAAAAAAATCATATATTGAAGTTGAATCGGTATCACTTGTCCATATACACATATATGTAACTCACCACACTGACAATCCGCATTTTTCAGTCCTCTTGATGACTATTTTCTGAGTCAGTTCTTCAGAGAAATTCAAGTAGTAATATTTAGGGATCCTCAACGTAATGCATTTTTATACCTGACATTATTCCCAATAGTCTTTCAATTTTCCCGTCTTTTGTTTTCTGGAATCCATTTTCACTTCTTACATATTTCGATTATGATTTTATAGCATTGTTGTTTATTTATGGAAGAATGGCACGTGTTCATTTCATCCATGTTACAATGACATCGTAAGACAATTCACAACAAATTGAAATAAAACGTTCTGGACCGTCATTAGAGGTCTATAAT
This sequence comes from Kryphioiulus occultus, assembly GCA_034687865.1. Lineage (NCBI taxonomy): Eukaryota > Metazoa > Arthropoda > Diplopoda > Julida > Julidae > Kryphioiulus > Kryphioiulus occultus. The sequence continues at coordinate 1,683 of JAQGAF010000567.1, read as the reverse complement.
TGTTGCCATTGTACTTTGTAAATCGAATGTGGCACGTACAACACTCCATCGTGACATCGTCCAAGACGCATAACTGGAGTTCAACAACCACAATATACTTGATTTGCAGCCAATAGATGGTCAACTGACAAGTAGCTGTACATGTCTAGCTTATTTGTTTTTCCGAATATCAGTTTATCGGAATTCAACAGCATGTATAGCATGGTTTGATCACTTCCTAAAAGCATAATATTTGACCCGCCTATGAGGCAATGTAAGTATTGATAACTCATCTTTCATGTTAACATGTCCAGCATGTTTACATTTGCCAAACCTTCATTCCAAATTAAATCTAATCGCTAAATAGTGGATATTCACAGGAATAAAAAGTCAATTTTTTTCCCCACCCTGAAAAGCTTGCAACACAATTGTATACAGTATAGAGGTTGGCATTTAGTAGGGTCAATGAAAAATTGAGTTTGGGTAAGAATTTGCTATAGTTTCTGAAAATCTTCAATGTGTTCAAGAAAATGTGCAATGTCTTATATCTTATGTGTTTTTGAGGTGCTGCTAGAGGAGGGAAGCCAGAATTTTGGAAATTACTCTGATGGAAGATATCCCACTAATCGTCTGCGTTTTTTGTTGTTGAATTTCATTTAGCTATATGGGCAGACTTGGACATTCATAGAACGAAGAAAGTAGAGAACTCATGGATTAACTTTCTTATAATCCAGCAACTAAGATCCATGTTGATATAAATTTCAAGTAAACGATACAACCAGCCTATTTTGTCCAGCTCACTTTGTCATCGCACTTTGTACTGCAAGCTTTTGGCAAAATGACCCTCATCATCAATAGTACTCAATTAGTGTAAATTTTACTGCGGTAGTATAAATATTACACTGAATTTAAAGGGTCATACGTAATTAATGCAACAGTAAGGGTTTATCACCCTAACCCTGGATCATTACCCTGATAATTTAAGCTACAGAAATAATTGTTTAAAATGTAACCTCATCCACCAGTGTTATTTCGGTACTTGTATTAGAATACAATGAGATTAACTTTATATGGATTACGATGATTTCGTATAATCCCTTGCAGTCTTCAAATCAACCCTGAAAAGCCTTTTAGGGGTTTCTCATGGGATATGTGGAAAGTTGAGCCATAGACAATCGACAAACATGAACAGAAACATTTTTAAAATAATTTTATTCATTCTCATTCAATCTCACAATCTCCTACACGGACTTAAACAGCAAACTTTGCATCACATTGCTTCAATTTAACCAACCAGTGCACATGATTTAGTCAGCATTGAGTTTTTTTTATTATCATATGCCTGCTCCAAATGTGGACTTAATATTTACATTTCTACTTGTCTGGCATAGATTTCCAGCATGTTGACATTTGACAAACCTGCGATAACTCACATTCATAGCAAATATTGTATAATTACTCTCTGAATATAAAAATGTTAATTTTTTGACAGCTTTCAACGCAATAAGTAAGAACAAGTAAGAAATTGCTGCATTTATGAAAATGTCAAATGTGTTCAAAAAAATGTCCAATATCTTATTTTTTTTGTGCCCTAACCTAACAACACATTGTCCGATTTAGCTGTCCCTAAAGCCTCGTTCAGACAGGACGTTTCAAACGAGATTACTCACCGAAACTCGTTTGGAATTTGCAGTCTGTACTCTG
>JAQGAF010000566.1:0-47621 GCA_034687865.1 Kryphioiulus occultus | reverse complement strand
CACTCAGAGAGATCCCCTTATTAGGAAACCACTCAAATAATTATCCACCAGTACACCAAGGTAACTCCTGTTGCCGAAATCGTTGGTCATTTCATGTAATGCCGAGCTTAATAATCCAATGAATGGTACAGTCAGAATCAGTAAACTGAACCCATCTCGGTTCGTTGAATATATGGATTCTAACCTCCAAAAAACAGATGGTTATATTCAAGTCGCAAAAGGTTAACTGTCTAAACAAATTCAGGAATTTGGCGAGAATTTGTGTATTTAACAATGGATACGTTGTGATATTAATATTAAATTTTAAATGCTATTCATTACAGCTGAATCTAAACTAACCTAATATTTTCTACAACAAATTTTATAAATTTCGCGGGACCAATGTAAAACCTGAACGAGAGCATTCAGATTTTATAGCGAGACTAAAAACCGATTAGTTGAAGCGCCGCGATCGAGTTCATGCATTTGTTAACCGATGGCGCCACCATTTACAGCGCGGTTCTTTTGATTTTTTTACTTTAAGTTTATATAAATGCGATTGGATTTTTCTTTAGAATGCGATAATGAATACACAGACAAAAAATATCATGGAACGGCTTCAATGGATAAGTTTCGATGCTGCATATTTTTGGGGATTTTGGAATTGTTAAGAGGAAAAATATTTTTCAATTCGATGATTACATAAGTGGACGAATCGAAGATAATGTTTCAAGCACGAATTAAAATGCAAAAACTAGTGAATGATTCCCAGTATATCAATTCATATACTGTATACTGTAGAATAGCTGTGCTTGCGTTTGCTAGTGTTTCTATCCTAATTTTACGTTGTTTGAATTAACGCCCAATGTGGTGACATTATTGCGTTAATTATAGTGAGGAGGTGGCGAACATGACAACCTTGACCTTGCAAAAATAAAAAACTCAATTACATTTTTTGAAGATGGCGTAAAATGCCAATCACTCGCCAACTTGACAGTTGTTTCTCAAGTACATCAGCAGGTTATTATTATATTGGCAGTTTAAAAAACGAGTGTTTTCGCAAACATTTTAACGTTTTTAATTTACAATTTCGCGATGTCCAACCATAAATTGGGTCCGACGCGACGGCTAGTAATCAATAGAAATTGTCTTCATGCTTCATTCTACTTGCAATGCGTGTAAGTTCAATTTTCAAAACCCTTACTATACATGTATTTTCGAAGCTGAACTTTTGCTTTGGGGCAGAGGGAGTTGTATTATTTTATTTCTTCTACATTAATATAACTAACGATAAACCCGTTAGCATGGACATGTGGTAAAGGAGTGGGTGTAGGATTTATGGATTATATCGTTATCATTAAAAAAAATCGCTGATAGCGAAGGGTTGAGCGAATATTTAGATAAAACAGAACTTGGCTTGTCGGCTAGTTTACGTAGGAAGTGATAACATCGAACCAATTTGTATTTCTGAACTGGTAAAGCTAAAGCGTGTGAGAAGGAAGGAAATTTCGTGACGTCGCCATATCGCCATGTGACAGGAATTTGGTTAAAAACCCTATCGCTTCACATCCGCATTGCTTAATCCCGCACTTATTTACACCCGTTTAAAACGAGGAATTTATTGGCACTTTACGCGAGATGGTTATCGTAAGGTGGTCTTTTTCATTTCGCTTTTTATATCCCGTATTCGCCATAAACTACGCAGTATTCCGAAATTGCTCACAAAGGGGTTTGCTCGTAACTATTTACCAAACATCTCGGGTCAAATAGTGGTCAAACCAAGCAAGAAGTTGGCGATTTCTTATACAACGTTTGTCACATTTCACCATAAAACTTTAAAGGTTGTTTTCGTTCCTCCGACGGGCTTTATTCTCCAGTAGGTCGCAAATTTCAGGTGAGTGACCTTTGCAGGTTGGGGCGCACGTTTTAAATTGGTTCGATTTACAAGTTTTTCATGCAGAATGGCGTAACCTGTTTCGCTAAAATTTCAAGGTTGATCGATTGCATTCCCTAATTGTAAGATTATCTGGATTTATCATTTCGTTAATTCGGACTACAAAAATGAACGACATTATCCACCATTGACATCATGTAAGTGAAAAACAAACCTACATTAAAGGTAATTCATGTGTTTACCTATACTGTACATATAGCTTCATGTTTTTCCTCATCACCTTCAATATTTATTATTATTTGCAAATGTTCTTTATCAAGTTGCATAATTATCAGCTTCAGAGGCTGAGTTCTCTAGGTTTTGGGCTTCTTGATGTTGTTACAAACGGCTTCTTGCTGCTTCATTAGTTGGTCCTCTGAAACAAAAATCGATTCCATCAACTGCCTACGATTTGCTCCAAAATTCGATATATTACGCTTTACTGTAACTGTAACCACCACTTCTTAAAACAGCTACATGTAATACTCAATGATATGAGTGATGAGCGGGTGTCTATGGAAAGATTTGTCTTATGTTGCGTTGTTTCAATCAGAATCCTTACGTCATCAGAAGAACAACGTCGCAACGGCATTAGCGCTAGTTTCAGTGGAGCACATGTATGCTCATTGGCTTACATTGGAGATATCCATTAGAAACTACACAATTTGAGTTCAATTTGAGTTGTCGTACCTAAACATTTCCTATGTTAAGATTTTCAGCCATCGACACGTGCGTCAGCCTGTATCATGAGCAAATATTGCAGATGAGTTGATTCACCTGAGAAAACCACTGTTGGTGGAAAATTAGCCATATGAAATTGTTCAAGTGACAATAGGGTTGGTTGGTGCAATCGTTGCATGGAATTTTCGTTTGTTTTCAAAAGCTGTCCCCTCTGTTTTCCAAGCATGAAAGCATGGTTACAAGAAAGTGAACGTACTGATTCACAACCTGCCGTCGCTAAACTGTCGCTAAAACTAAGATGATCGACCGGACATGTATCTCAACAGATGTTGTCATTAAAATTAAGATGCTTGGTTTTAATGAGCTGGGACTGAACTGCGTTTTTCTTGAATCCAATTTGGAGCTAGTTGACATCAAGGCATCAAAGTAAATTGGCTTCAATGCCGCCATTATATTCTTATGTTTTAATGAGTTACTTAATACAATTACGAGTACTGACAATATTCGAGATCTTTATAATGATAATTATTTCGCCCGTTATAATAAATATGTACAAGCAAAGATGTTTGGACAAAAATGGAATAAACTAATTAACGGTTTCAAGATGGCATCAAGCAACGTTCTTAGTGCGGGTTTTTTTGGCCGAAATTCGCTTTAAATGGAGCGCAAAAAGAGGTGAATGCTTTCGAAAATTCGAATTCATGCGAGTTGGATTTTGGATTTTTGCCATTCCCGCGCTTCTAATGGAACGATTCGGGCGATTTGAAAGCTGTAAAACGATTCAGAGTTCAAAGGTGGTAAACTTCATTCGGTTGAAACTTGTTTTCACCCTTCAACTCGCTTTCATCAGAAACCCTGGTCAAAAAATGTTGAACCGCAAGGATCGAAAGCTGCTTTATCACACGCAGTCCACACCCGATCGAGTGTGGATTGGCGTAATGCAATTCTAATGGCACATTACATGTAAGTGCATGCTATAACTACAGCTCATGTTCGTAAAAAGGCGTTCTTTACACGTCTTATGTCTCAAGTAGTGTTTACCATACAAAAATAATTAAAACTAAATACAGTTTAGTTTTTATGTAATTTACGATCAAGACTGCGCCATTATATTTCCAAAACCCTGTATTATCGCCATTAAGCTGGAGCGACGACAAGTCATTTCTCAAATGAGGAATTGTATCGTTTGCTGAAACAGTCTAAACATTTGTCACGAATTTTCGCTGGTTTGACTAAACGCCTTCAGTTATTTAGTCGAAACTATCTTTAGGAGAATCTGACGGCAGCTTGCATCGTTCATCTGGACATCGTTTCTCCCTTGAGAAATGAGAATAAGACGTAAAACGTCATTATTGCAGCCTACGTTTTGTGTTCTGCACGATTTCGTCATTCGCGACCATTGTGCTTTTTTTCGGTTTGCACCTTCGGCAATTATGAAGCGGCTCTTCTCGGAGAAAACCGCACAAAGATGCGGGCCTGGCCATGATAATTTGGCAAACCGTGAACCCTATTTTACGATTAAAGAAATGATAGATTGCGAAATGGTAGACATTGCAAGCAGGCCCGTGTTATGCCATTATAATCATGGGCATCAATTACTCTAGTCAGCGTCAGGGCAACGGTGAATTAAGAAGCGAAAATGCGAAATTTGGGAAGGCGTGGAGGCAAACCTTTTGATAAAGGTCAATCCGCTGGATATTATGATTTAATGCCAGGGCATACACAGGGAGAGAATTTAATAACAAGTGAAATACCACACACGTGAGCATCGCAAAAAAGTCTCTAAGTACAACACCAGTAGCTTTAATACTGTATACATGTAATTAGAAGACACGAGAAAGGTACCAAGGCAGGATTGCTGTTGAATCTATGGGCTTGTTGGGGTTCGAGTCCTGTCAGGGCGTGGTAAGGATGCTGGCACTGAACTCCTTGGGTGGTGTAAATTTGTAATGTGAATACCTCCTTAACAGCATTTCAATATAATAGGTCGAGGATGACCTCAGTGTATTACTACGTAGACAATGGATCATTTTGGAACATATCAAACTGCAAAAATTTTGAACTTCTCGTGCGCTAACATTTTATTGTTGGCATTTGGGAAAAATGTTATTAGCTTGCAGTTGGCGTGCACGCATTTAAATAAACCTTTATTATATGTGAAATGGGATGGGCCAACTTCGCGAGCTAACGTCAAATGCTTCAGAATGCACTGACAACATATTTATTTAAATCCATCCCAAATGTGGCCAGCATTAATGTGGAAAGGGAATTTAATATACGAGGGAGAGGTCAGCCGGTATAAAAAAGGTTGCTCATCCAAACACTGCTTTGGGAAAAATCATAAAAACAAAATACTGTATATTTCGAGAAGTTCTTAATGGACAGAGAAGACTAAACGTACATCATCTTGCTATCAATTCGCGGACAACAGTTCCAAGATAAAATGCGAGATCTGCAGGCTATCTTAAATATCCAATGAAGTAGCTCGGTGTAATATTCTGTAAAAACGCAGTGATCAACGTATGTTAATTTATGGTGGGAAATAAAAAATGCGCGCTTATATTATCACTTGTTTGAAACCAGTTGCCAACATAACAAAAAAGTGTCGTTCTCATAGGTTGTCTCCCTTCACAAGTATCATGAGATTGTAGTAGAACGTTATAAATTATATTAACAACCTTGTAAAAAACTGTATTGGTGTCCAATGAAATTAAAATGAGAGGGTTAAACGACTCCCTCATCTTTGTTTTACCCACCTGCGTTTGAGTTTGCAACTGTCGCACAGTGGTTGGCAGCAACGGTATAATAAAACGCATTTTCATATTATGTATTCAATAACAGGTTTATTTTAAATGATTAAAACAGTTAATCGAAATGAAGAAAAACAATGAATATGCATTATTACGAACGAACAAAAATAAAAGATGCTGAAAGATTGTAGTGATACGCGTAATGTTATAAAACAGCATGGAATTACTAATGTATACGAGGGACATGCAGTATGCTGACTAGTTAGCTAAAGTTTGTTCAATAAAACGCAAAAAAATGAATATTCATAAGCATTTACATGTGTACAGTTACGATAAGCAAGTGGATATAATTAGAGGTAGTCAAATCTCATAATTCAGTAATTCAGCGTGGACGAGATTGTGAAAAGTGTATTTGTTTTGAAAAAGTATCAAGTGTACTGCTGAACATATACAGTTCAGCACTATTACAAACATTCAATTATCGATCATTGTAAAGTGACGGGCCCAGTATAATGTACAGTAGGACGTTTATTGTAAGTTGTGAAATTTGGGAGGGGGTTTGATGAACAAATATCACGAATATTAAATGCACGCTGAATATTTGCACGTGAATTGGATGGAGGTGTCAACCCCTTGCACCAAATTTCTCCTACTTATTCATGTAGATGTACAGTAGTTGACTATTGGTGGGTGTAACAAAACGGGATGATGAATATACCAATGATAATTTATACTTAATTTTGGAAGATATTTTTCCCCAGTTCTTTGAAAAGTATCCCTCGTGACGCTATCTTTTTCAAGGATTTGCGATGCAAGTAAACGTAATTTTATGACGAGTGTTCTCCCAATGGTTATAAATGTAAACTTAAAATAGAATTAGAATTTAAAATTTATTCCAATATTGTTTTTAAATTTGTTTTGCTCAGATCTTTCCTGGCAACCAATTGATTTAACTGGACAGATTTTTTCAGAAAGATTCATTTACTTTTTCTAAAATTGAGCCTCTAAAATAGTGAGATTTTACGGTAGTTAGCCAAGATTATAGTACAATCAACAATGTGATTATCTCTTCTATCGGTATATATTTATTTTCCATTCATTTCATTTTAAAATTACCTTATTTGCTTACTTGTATTGGATTACATTGAAATAATGCACATATATCATGATATTGTATAGGCGAATTTTTCAATGCTATGTTAAAAGATATATTTTGGGTAATATATTGCAACTTAAATAATGTACTATATTTTCACCTGAATTGGGTTGGTATTTTGTAACTTTTGTGCAATATAAAGGCGGTATTTGAAAAAAAGCGTAGGAAAATCCAATTAATAATACCTTTGAAATTTACATTAACTAAATGTATTTAGAATCAAATTACATTAAATATATTATGCCATATTTACATGCAAATATATTTCTATCGTCAGTCAATAATCGATATGTATACGAAATCTCGCGCAGCACGACAAATCCTGAGAAAATATGCTTCCTGGAATATCATTAAAATTAAATACAAAGGAATTGCTAGGTTAGGCGATAACTTTCGTTGAAATTCAAGTTGTAAGTGTTCTTAGTCTAGCAGGTTACAGCTTATATTAGTCAAATTATAATTTTATATTGACGGTAACGAAGCAACGTTTTTTTCCTTTCCTCGCATAAATAACAATTAGGGCAACTCTGGTTACCTGATTATGCAATAAACTAATCGTAGTTCCTGTTAATGAATAACGATTTAGGGCAGGTGCATTTTTTGAATTATCATGGTAATGTTTCTTTTGGGATAAGGTGAGCCACACTGATTGGAAGTAATTTAAAATTCAGATTGATTTGATGGGTTCATTATACATGTACATCTTCGCTCGGGTGGTCTTTACTGAGAAAATGAACTACGCCTTTCCTTATCCCGACTAATTACCTTAAGGAGGTGGCGTAATTTAAGCCTGAAATTACATGTTAGCAATTACTGAAATTTGCACGCAAAACTGGTAACTGGAAGTGTCACATCAATAACTATAGGCCATGGGGTTCACATGGAACCACAGTTAAGAGTACAAAGAATAAATTTACTCTGCTTTAAAAATTATTTTATGCCCGACGGCAATTCGTGATATACTAATCTCAAGCTATTTATCGAGCGAACCTGTTACAATTTGGTTTGAAACCATCGCATTGTGCTCAAGTTACTCACTAGCCGAGTTTATTTTTATTAAGATGTTCAGACAAATGAAATTTAATAGAAATGGCAAGATCCAAAATTTGCCATATCCCTGCTCCATAAGAACAACGACGCAAGTGCAAAAGTGTTATTTCCACAATCATCGCATTGAAAATTTTGTTAGTCGAGTTGAAACCTGCGTACTTTCTGACATATTTGACTGCAAGTTTGTTACCACTACATGGTTTTTATTGACATGCATAACATTCTTTGATTTGACCATCGTCTTTCAAGCTTTAAAGAGATGTATCCGAGTAAAGCTACATTGTATAAATCTAGTACCGTGCAATATAGCATTCAACAATGACGCGAATAACAAACACTCCATAGAACTATTTACATATCGAAGTGACCAAATTTCAGTATGTCGGCACTCAGACAGATGGTTTTGGGGGCTAAGTGCTTAAGCAGTGCTTAGGTTAAGCAAATTTTGAATCCTTAGTACAAAACCGTACAATCATCAAAGCGATGACAATTATTCCATTACAAGACATTACTCTATTCCAGTGCAAATAGAGAATAACTTGTTATGCTGCGTCCTTACAAGGCCACTTGGTTTCCTGACAAAGTCGTTTCTTGATGGCATTCATGAATACCGGTCGATTTCTCCATTATTTGCACCTGCCAGGCCCTAACCCCGCTTAACCGTCTAGTCTGGAGCCAGTTGCATGAAAGCTCGTTTCTCTAAAGTGCAACTTTCCAGAAAAGTAGCACTCTCGATCTAAAAGCATCTTCTAGAGCATCTTTTTCCGTAGAGCATCTTTTACTGCCACTTTCGAAAGTTTGACTTTTAGCTTTTGAAAGTGTCACCTTCCGATTTTAGAATGCATAGTCTTAAAATCATTATTAAAAGGAAAAATGCGAGTTTTGAAAAGGTGCAAAGCTGGCCTTAAAATCTTTGTACATGAAATTTTCGAAATTTTTAGATCAATGAGTTATCAGTTGTTTTAAGATGAAATTTAGTTAGTAATTTTGGCTTCTTAAAAAAATTAACAAATTCCTTAATTGCGTAAAAAATCAACTAAAAACGCAATCTTATTATACATTTTTGCTGTTTCAGCATATAAAATTGATATACAGGGTGTTGCCGAAGTCATGGTACTCATGAAAATAAACTCTAATGTCTGAAATAACCTAGGTCCGAAAGCTGCCCATTTCCGAGATACAGAAGCCCTTTCCCCTAAATTGCACATGTATTAACACATGTATCGGATATCTGTAAATAGCCAGGCGTTTATCCAAGTGATAAAGGCGATATTACTGTTATAACCATCAAAAATGTCCCTAATAACCTGTGTCCAAAAATGTTTCATTCCCAAGATAAGGGTTTAGCTGCTCATGCATGCAAGCTCTTGGAGATAAGGTACCTGTACGGTCAGGTACGGGTTGTTTTCAGACCTAGGTTATTGGAAGTATGTTTGTTTTCATTAGAACTACAACTCAATCCACTTGATTAAAATTCTAAACATTTGCAGGTAGCCAATGAAATGTCTCCGAAGTCTCGGAAGTCTGAAAGTCTCAAAATAATGGGCCGTTTTCAGACATACTGTCTACTTTGGCCCGAAAGTGGCACTTTCGAGGACAAGTGGGCTTTATGCAACTGGCTCCTGGCTTTCTGTCAGCGAGTCTTACTCATTTCACTGTCAGTGACGTTAATTCAATTCAACGTCCCCTAAGTATGGGCCATGGTCATACTAAGGTGTCAAGAGCGTACACGCCATCGTCGCTGCTGCTGTGCAGCGAACTTAACCCCGTGTCCGAATTTGAATCCGTGTCGTTATTTGGGTCTTTGAGTCTGATGGGGACGCCATCTGGCGCCATGCTCACTTTGGTGCTGCAGTTGAGCAGCGTTTCGTGCTGCAGCCGCAGTTTTTCATTCTCCTCGTCGGTGGCACTGAGGTCTTCTTCCAGGTGCATCACGTAGCACCCTTTGTCCTCCATCAGACGCCGGATGTCCATGAGGGCGGCGTCATTTTCCTCGATTTCAGCGTCATTGGCGGCGTTGATGGCGGCCAGCCGCTGCAGGTTGCCATGCGCTTCCTTAAGCTCCAGCAACAGCCCTTCATCGTCCGGTGACGTCGCTTCCTGCCGCAACCGGATCTGCGACGTCAACCACACCACCGCTTCCTCTTCCTGTTCCAGTCTTTCGCTGATCTCCAAGAAACGCTCGTAGTAGCGGGCACAGCGCCGAAGATTCCGCACCGTGGCGTCAACGTCGTCGGTGTCCATGGCGCTGTCCTTCTGCAGGGGCTCTGGAGACGCGTCGGAAGAGGGCACCGTGGCGCCCACCTCTGGTAGCGCCGTGTAGGGGGCGCCATCACCGAGGTACGTGTCCAATAAATAATTGGCGCCCATCTCCTCCATGCGCATCACGTGCATCTGCTGCTCGAAGCAGTCGATTTGGTCATCTTTCTCCTCCAGGCGGCGCAGCTGTGCCTGGATGGTCTCGCCCTGGGCAATGATCACTTTCATCAGCCTCTCCATGGTCTCGGTGATGCGACCATCAACGTCTTTGCCCCCATTCTTGGCGTGGTGCTGCTGCAGCAGCTTGCGGGGGTGGATGGTCGTTGTCGTCTTGGCGCCACCTTGGCGCCAGAACTTCGAGTTTGGCCGTTTGCGTACCGTCTTCACGTCCTTTGGCGTCGTCGGTGGTATCCTCTTCAGCGTGAACTTCACTTCGCTCTGCTCCTCGCCCCATGTCTTCCACACCTTCCAGATCTTGGCCTTGGCGTCCAGGGGACGTTCCACCTTCCGCCAGCGTTCCACGATCACGTAGTGGGACCAGTCCTGCTCCTCCACCAGTGGTCGCCCCTCCGCTCGCAGCAGCGCCCTCACGATGTCCTCGCACGTGGTCTTCTTGGTCAGACCCGTGATCCACTTCTGCAGGCCGCCCACCCACACTGGGATCTCGGCGCCCATCTTGAAGGTCTCTGAAACGGCAAAAAGGAATGGGTATTAGATTTCGACTCCGAAAATGAAAATGTCCCCGATTGCACGCTAACTGGTCTACCATACCCTCAAGATTGATTGAAAACAAATATTGGTGATAATCTAGGTGTAAAACTAATATTCCACTGGGGAATTCTAACCATGGTGAACTGATGATGTACCAACCTTCGGGACTGATTGAAAACTGAAATATTGGTGTAAATTTGTCTACAAGGTTATTATGGACCGAGTGGCCCACAAGGCCCACGCGGACGAGTGGAACAAGTGGTCCACAAGGACCTCATGGACCTAGTGGGTCCAGATGATGGCCCATATGGTTCAAGTTCCCCAGGAGCAAGGTCTCAAGGACTTAGTGGTCCAGCAGCTGGACCCCAGGGCCCAAGTGGTCCTAGAGCAGGACCACAATTCACCATGGATTCTAATCATGGTGAATTAGTGATGTATCAATATTTGCGGCTAAATACCAATTTTTTCAGTTTTTTTCTCGATTGCCAAATGGTAGTAAACTGTTTGAAATTTACCCATTACATGTAAGATTCACAATGTTTGCAGTAACACAAGTTAGCACATAGATTACATCAATAAAATGTGATGGTTTCAGACTGGCTGCATTTCTGGTAGCAGTTAAGTAGCAATGGTAATTAACAATTCCCTGTAAGTTTGGCAAATCACGTCTCACCTTAGTGCAACCAGAATTGCAACCAGTCTGCAACCACTCGTAACAAATTGGTTTTGCAATTACATTGCAACCAGTCTTTTCCATGAGAGCAGTTTTGGCAAGGAAAACGAGTTTACTGTACTGTATTCTGCTCGCGCGTAATTGTTCGTGAATGCAATTAGTGACATGGTTGACGTGCAACTATGAAAATTGGACAAATTTCCCCAAAAGAGGTCGAAAATTTCCCCGAAAGACTAAAATCAAAGGAGCCGCCAGCGAACATCAGAGCACCAAGCAGGCTTCTCGTTTCCACTTCCAGCATGGAATATGTTACACCAAACAAGATTCACATCTTCAAAATGGAATGCTCATTATATTTGAATGCGGTTTGGTAGTGATGAATAATAACTACACACCAAGACAACCATGACCTCGTAATTGATATACAGTAAGGCGTCCAATAGGTTTCAGAAACGAACGTTTTTAAATGAAGTAATGAAATATTTTCTGTCAATTACAATTTCCCCTATCGGTGTTTACATGTCGAATTAAATTTTACTGGAGTGCACCACCTTATTTCTCCACTGATTAATACCACACCTTCGCCAAGTCAGGTGGCCATTTTCAAAACCACCTTGACGAAGGATGAAGAATATAAGCTCTTTTCATACGTGCATGGGAAAGTTTTTTATTATTATTATTTTCTCGAATAAAAAGAAGAGAGAGAAAAAAAACGAAAACCGCAACATTCTTCATTATCTTTTTCTTGCCTTCCCTCGTAAATCTCTCCTTAATAATTTCATAAGGGTATTGGTCAAAAGCTAAGGGCAGAAGAGTTTTACAGCTTCGTTTATCTGTACGTCTTCATTAAACTGCTAATGCTCTGCTTCACGATTACAACCATGGAGGACATTGTTATGGAGCTAAAGATAATGAATGTAATGGGATGTTCTTTTACCCTCAGATCACTACCAAAGTTTTCCCAACTTTTTACATACCTGGGGGTCTTTTAAACTTTAGCTTTTTTGCTTAGAAAAGCAAGAGAAAAAACGGCGGCGAAATAAATTAGAGAGCACGTTCTCTTGATCATCCGAATAATATCAATATATGCATTACTGGTCCAAGCAACCAACTTATTTTCTTGGACAATTCAAAAATGAAAGTTCAGTATCACATTCTATCCACCATGTATCTCCACGTTAACATAAAACTGCAATTTCGACGCAGCAATTGTCACACTACATAAACATAACACTCATATTACAGGGTGTTACAAAAGTGGAAAACTGTCGTGATCGATAATTTGAGTCATATACATATACTTGAACATAGACTTCGCAGATTTAGGAAAGATACTGAAGATTGTCAACATGTACGGTCTCTAAAAATAAATTCCGATTTGTCGTTGATGAGACGATTCGTAAGAACGTGAATTCATCAAGGGCAACTTATTGCAATGAATTGAAATGAACGTTGTCGGGGCAACGTATAAGCAACATAGCCTTTAAGTGGACCTGTTGAACGGTGTGAACACTAAACGTTTTTGCTTGAATAGAGCAATCGCATTCTTAATAGAAAACTACATATGGATTATTTTTTTGCAATTGTATCGACCGCAAAACTGCATAGGAAATGCGAAGCGGTCATGGTCAGTTAACCCCCTTTATTGCACAATTATAGCGTATGGCTTTTAAACGATGACCATTGCATTTATTTGAATGGTCGATTATACTTCATTAAACTTTTTTTTCTGGGCGGAGGTATTATTTGGCGCCAACAAAATTTAACTTATGAACATTCCTGCAGTTTCGTAGCTCAAGTCCAGTAGCTAAAATCCCCTTGGCAAACTACCTCCTTGGCGGTTATCAATTGATGATGCCCGGTGCTCCAGTAAACATCTCCTTGTACATGAAATGGGTGTTTTTGCTGATGTTTAAGCTACTTAATATATATTATGGAGGTTGAGACGTGCAGAAAAAAACTGCAACGTACGCAGGTCTATATGCTAATAGTTGGCCCGCTTGTCAACTCCTCTATTTTCTTTGGGAAATGTAGCTAATTAATGACCTCACGAAAGCATGGGAAACAACAACTCTTGAGAAAGAAAAAAATTGAAATGTGTTCGAAATTATAAGCTTACTGACAACTTTCAGGAGTCTACCGAAAAAGATAATAACGGTGCTCCATATTCAACAAGAGATGGTCATCTCAGCATTAATTCTCGACTAAAACTTAAGCTACAGCATAACGGCCAAAAACCATTCAGAAACATAGGCATATCTAAATATACAACAAATAATTTACTTTGTTAAATTAATAATACATGTAACATGTATGTTTATAGTATTTAACCCAATTGGGAAGCTGCGCTTTTGTGATTTTAGGTGTTTTTTTAATTATTTGCTTCGAGCAGTTTACTTTTATATTTCAAAGGCATGGTTGGGTGAATTATGCAGTTACAATAACAAAAATTCTTGGACAATAACACATGCACAGTTTATCAATTACAAGTACCGATACTCAACCCAATTAAGAAGCTGTAGGTTTAGTGAAATTGGTGGTTGTTTTGGAAACAATTCATTTTATAGTTTAAAGGCGTTGTTGGGGAATTATGCTATTACAAAAATAAAAAAATCTTGGACAATAATATACTGTACAAGTAAGTTTATCAATTCTTTCATACTTTTTTCTAAAAAGCAAAATCAGAATGACGTCATGCATGTACATGTACATGTATTTACTTTCCATATCTGAAATGACCAGCTGACAAATATAACGATGAAGAATTTAACGTGAATTCATGAAGTTTATAATGAGGCTGTCTCGTTTGATTTTTGAAATAATTAACCGACTTATAAGTAGTGTGCAATTAAGTAATCGTGGGCACTGCTTTGTCGACATTATAAAAATTAAAGAAAGCGAATTAAGCACATCATAAACTGTCAATCATTTTTGATGAATAGCTTGAAGCTACAGATGCTCGCTATAGGATCGTTATGCCTTTTTCTAATCCAAACAGAACAACAAAAACATTTCTCCCTTTGTACCTGTTCTCATGCATTCATTATGGGGTGTGCACCCGAAAAATACTGCTCGTTACACTGTAGATGGCTTAATGATTCATACAGTCGTGCCTCTCGAATGAAAAATGGCGTCCCTAGTAGACACCAACAACTGTGAGCCATAAAAAAGCGCAATTATCACTTTTCATATAAAATAATCTCCCACATAAATTTGCACGCAATGACATAGGGTAGGGTAGAAAATTGCTCCCAAATGATTCACTCCATATATGATTTACATCCTGCTGATAGGAATTCCCACGTATTTTTAATACATTTTTTTCAGTTGTTATTATTAGTTAGTCTAGCTCTGTGTCTCCACATAAGATACATGTCATGCATGAATGTTGGACGAGAGGTACACGAACTTATCTCGAGGGAATGTGGCAACGGAACATAAAATGATATGAGAAAGATTTGCTCTCCCTTCTTTACGTAGAAGACTATCAATTCTGTTTAATGTCAAGATATCTAATTTGAAACTGAGGCCTTTGTCACTTTGGGAAATAAATATGAGGGTATGCATTTCCTGTCCAATCATCCATTTGGTGTAAATGTTTGTAGGGTAATGCGAACTTTTTTTTTGTCGTTTTCACATATAGTTGCGTTAAACCTGACTCTCTATTTCCAGCCACTATGCTAATCTGTCTAATCAAAAATGCAGCTAACGTTTTTGGGTTGGGCCATCAATGCGTTCCAGTTTATCATTCTTAAAAGCTTAAAATCAACATATGTACACGCAACGCAAACTCATGCAGTGATGAGAGACCCAGATATATACCGTGCGCATGGCTGTGCATACACAAGTAGAAATATTTTAAACGCAGTAAATAGTATTGCTTCAGTTTTCCTGTAATATAGCATTTGTTAGTCTTAAAATTATACATGTATCTAAACAATGTTGAAATGCATTTCCATGAAATCTGCATCAGTTTATCAAATCAAAATTTTCTGGGCCATCTGTGCTTCCAAGCTCTGGGGAAATGCAAATTATTTTACTTAAATGGTGCCAAATGACTGTTATTCAAATTTATAGCAAACAATTGAACCGAGGTTAACACCTCTGTTTTATATGCTTGATGTTGCTATAAGTGATTTAATTGCTTGGCAACAATATGTACCGGTATATTTTCTTTATTGTTACAAATAAGTCAATTTGATTAATTTTGCGAGCAATATAGAAGTAGAGCTTAACTATACGGCTTGTTGCCGAAATTTCATTTGATAGCATTTTCAAAATACATGAATACTACTAAGCACACCTGTGCATTCAGCTATGCAATTTTATCGAAATGTTGACAGTCAACATAAATATGAAATTGGAATTTGGGAAATAATGATTCTATCAATCATGTCATATTTCGTCATGCATGTACATAATTTGCTCATATATTCTTATCTATCTATCTTTTGCGATGAAGTGACATAAATTGCTGCGCGACGTTCCGAGGAATGATAAATTTTGAAAACTATTCAAAGAAGGAATAAGGAAGGATTCTTATTTCAGAAATAATCGCAATGTCTTTCATTTCGTTGTTCGATTTTTTTTACAAAAAACTCCAATTGCTATCGTTATGCTAATTACTTGAGGGGTGTATTTAAGTCATAAAACTTGATGCTAACGTTTAGAAATACAAGAGAACAAGTCCATAATCATGTAGTTTAAATTGATTGTAGTATCTTTAAACTTCTGAAGTTTAATAGTCCCCTCCAACGTTCTAAATTAAACAAGTCCGATATGTCAAATAAATGACACACGCTTGAATTTATGTTAAAAAAGAAAATCTAATCTTCGAAATATATTGAATCTGTGGTTTGACTGCATAATATAATTAAGGGTGCAAATGTACATGTACATAAATTAGTAGTAATACAGAGGCTGAGATAAGGCCACCATACATCTACAATGCATATTTGAAACCATTCTTTGAGAATTTCGACATTTAATCTACAATTCCTATATATGTATATCATACGAAAATTCCCTGTTCAATTTAAATACGTTGCACTGCTGTTAGATTATTGATATTTCCTGGAGTATTGTTAGTGATTGCAATTCAAACTACGATAAAATATACTTTAAAATACAATTATAGGTGAACTGAAACTTAGATAAAACTGATCTATATGCACAGTACACGCATACTGATTTTGCTCAATGCTGAGGCAATTTTAGAAAAAAAAATGCAAGTTGTACATGTACAGTATACGGAAGCACTGAAATTCGTAGTGATAGAAAGATGTTATTGCAGCAGTAATCAACACAAACTTGATAAGTACCACGCGTTTTCAAAGGCCTATCAGGTTCACGAGTTCCTCGTAACTTATTGTTTTAAATGATTTGAAACATGGCAAATAGCAATTTTTAACAAGTCCCAGCTGCATAATGCAACCTCAAGCGATGTGTTACAACATACGACCTCGGGCACCCATGGGATAAACATGTTCATGGAGAGCCAAAAGCAACAGAGTTGAGCTAATAAACAATTTAAAGTGATATATCCTATAAGCACTGTGTGTTTCAGAATTTGGGCAGAGATATTTCAATACAACGCTAGGCTGCTATCTTTGTCAGTAGTATACAGTTTACTCATCAGCAGATATATTAACAATCGTTATGGGGTATAGGCATTTTGTCTGTATACAGTACTTTTATTTTTCCTACATGTTAGACACATGGCTCATCGACCACACAGCTGCCAAACTGATAATTTAAGAAGTTGTCACGAGCCATTTATCACTGATGCAAATGTGCGGGCTGATTAATTGCATTTCTCGAAATAATACGCCTTCCAATGTATAAATCTTTGCTGGCTTTTTTAAGCCGTGACACTACATTGCGTGCATACCATGGGAAACCGAAATAATTCTTCGGATCGTGAATTATACTTGGCGTGTATGCAAATCAAGCAGGATTGTCTGGATGATTTCGATTCTCCGGTACATTTCCGCAAAATAATTCATGCAGTTCCCAAACCCATTGGTTAGCGACACCCTGAGTGCACGCTGGGATGGCCAGTAACGTGCATATTATATACACGTATTTATTAATAGAATATGTCCAGGAAGTTATAATGTATTCGTGTGCAAGATGCAGCGTACTATGAAAAACTTGCCTTTCTTATGCTTTCTTAGATACATGTATACCGATACATGTACCTTGCAGAATAAGGACTAAAATGTGGACTTTCGTACATTCCAAAATACACGTTTAGGCAACTACAGTGAATTTCTACGAAACAAACGCCATATCCATAAATACTGCTTACACCAGCAACGACATCCAAAAATTGTAGCTTTCCTTTATTTATAACATTGAAGTAAAAGAAGGCTAGCCATATAGGATCTCCATGCATTCATTTACAGGGATGTGGAAGGTGTGAGAAATTGTGAAAATTTATAACGTGTGTGATAAATGGGAAGAATTGGGAAAAAATGACAACTTACATGTACATGTACATGAAAAATTCAAGGTAAATACATGTATCCAGCGTATTGCTAAGGAATTCCCCTCCATTCAAGTCCTTACATTAATTTCATTAAAAAAAACGTAATACGATTGTAATATTTTTATCAGTTGTTTTTGTAATTGCCTTTGGCGTTCTTTTGAAGACTAATATTTCCAAGAGTCTTATAAATCATTTCCAAATAAATACACTTAAAATTCATCTCTGGTCGAATTTTTTAAAGAAAAATGTGGTCTATGAACGCGGCGTTTTCTGAGATTAATATTTTCACCAAATGAATTTATTTTATAAGTGCAGCCTGAAATCCGTCATCCATTTACATGTTCGAAAATGTATACCGTTTACTTACAGTACAGTATATCTGCAGTATACATGTATACACCTGTCAGTATAATAGTATACATTTACATGTGCCGGTAAGTTCATGATATACGGAATGGGTTCTGCATTTGTGCCCATATTTCTTCTTGAAAAATTAAAATGGATACGTTGTTGAAATACACATGTATTAAGCATAGTGAGCGTATGCTATCGCAAGAATGATTTTTTTAATGTACATAATACATCATGTCAACAAGCGTCAACGCACATTTAAATGTACAGGTAATAGAATTTGCCTTTGAATTCTCCTAAACGTGGATGGCAGCTCAGTTCGAGGACCTATGCAGATATTTTTCTGCATCTTTCAAATGTTTGATGACGACGTTAGTGCAAAGTAATTATTTTATTTGGGAAAAGTGCACATAAGTGCAGCACCTCGTGCAAAAATGCTAGAGACGGTTGACCCTCACATTACTTTAGTTTTTTTCTTTTCCTCGTAGCAATATGCTTCTAGATGCTCATATGGTGTTGCCTTCGAATTTTTTCGCTGTTTAATGAATTATTATGTACCTGCCATTATTACGCCCGTAAAGTGAACCTCAACAGCCTGGTTTCTAGGAAAGAAGGGAGTGAAAGTCAACGAACAGTCTGTAGGAGACTGGAGAGTTCCCTAGGAGAATCTTCGGATAATGTTAGGATATCTCCAAATATGTCAGCTTGTCATTCACTCTGACAAAGGTGCACCCAGTCATTTCGTAAGAAAATTGCAGTAATTAATGTAGATGCATCTCCGAATCTATATTTTGCCTTATCCCATTTTGCATTATCCCAACAAAGTGCATGCATACCCATATCCAAGAGAACATAAGGGTATCAACTTCAAACATGGCGCCATACAACCCAAAGGCGATGGCAACGTGCGGAATTTGGCATTTAAAATATCAGTATTTACAAAGATCAAACACAATTCAATTCTGGAAATGTTAAGAGCATTTAATCAACAGTACTCACTTATTTCCTTGGATTGATATAATTGAATTTTAGGACATGCACGGTGCAATAATGACATGTTTTGATTTTGACTGAAAATTTAAGCATGTGCTTAAAAACCCTGCTTATCAAACTGAATAAACCCATGATAACTCCAAATAATTAAGTAAAATAAAAATACAAAGTTTAGATGGTTCATATACTGTATTTTGCATGTTTTTTGCATATTGACTATATTATAAATCAACCTTTATTATTTTTAATTAAACTTCATTCTGTATCTTTCAAAGTTTTTTATGGTCATGCGGCCATTAAAGTTTGACGTTATTTATATATCAAATTCCTCAACATGTTGCTGTAACGGTCAATGTACTTCTTCCAGGTTTGTTCATTAGATTGAAGGAAGGTAGCCTGAATTTTTTTGTCCCTCAGAAACAAAATGCCGACATTATTTTGAGGGACTTTTGTTAAAATGTTGGATGAAAAGCTTTCAAATTAATAATCTCGTATAGAGGATCTTTGCTATTACTACATGCTTTATTTTCAAAATAGTTTACTGTCTATGGTCTTATTCATTTCGACATGCATACACACACACGTCATTTATGCATACGTGTGTAAATAATGTCCTATAATCATATTAATCCCATCTCTCGCATTTCGACAGTTAGCTACGTATACTTTAATGTGTTGTGAAGTGATCAATTAAATTATATTTAATCAGATTGCGTGCTAACATCGGCTCATGTATGGTTTTAATCTACGAAACGGCATCATTTGCGTCACTCGTTCGATTAATTTTCAAACATATGCGTTATCATTGTTGACGGCTAAAATTACTGGTTTCAAGGGGAGTTCATATAGCAACTATTAGTGTCATACCCACAACGAGGCTTAAAATGAATGTTATAAATTAGCCGGGAATATTTCTTATTTAAAAATTACTGATGAAAATAACATACAAGTATATTATTTTGACTAGCTCAAGGCAAATCGTTATACCCGATGGCCATTATCAGTATAGATTAATGGAATTATTTCGTTTTGATCAACAGTGTTATCCAATTCGTGATTCGTGAAACTGCTCTATACTCGGTTCTACTTGTCATTATATACTGTACATGTACATGTAGTTGCTAAACTTTCAGGTATTATTAACATTCTTGAGGGAATGTATCGCAAATTTGCTTATAAAATGGTTAATTATTGATAACAAAACGAATAGATTCCTGTAAAATTAGAGTAAAAGGTGTCGCCAAAGTCTGCAGTTCTCGCAACTATATCCAATACAAATTGATGCATAGGCAATTTGATAATTGCGTGCATGAACATACATTTTAAGTAAAAAATTAAATTGAGTCTCTGCTGCTTGAGTTTTACAAACTATGAAAACAGTTGAACATATACGGTACATGAATGCTTTCAAGTCGAAATGTGGTGCACATTAAAACTTTTCTATCATCATTTTGTTAAACATAAATAAGCAGTAATCAAGTGTTAGTGAAATGCAGGGTAATTCATCGAAAATGCATTCATGCTATTTATTCCACTGCAAGCCAACACGAAAACGTGACAACAATGCACCTTCCCATGCAATGGCATTGTTTGCATGAAATTCACGAGAATTTACGTATTCTGAAAATTCGGGTTTGGCGTTTTCTTGTCTGTTGGCTGCAGTCCAGTGCGCCATTTAATGACGCTTTAAAAAACTTTTGTCCACTCAGCATCCACAACGTACTTGTTAATACACCAGTACTGACTCGTCAATAATATTGCTTATCACAACACATAGACCTTATTTTTCCTCTTTTCATGAAGCCTTCAACTGAAGGCGATCCACTTAACATAGAATGCAATGCATGTATGGATCGTTAATTTGTTTCACACAACACGTAATTTCGCATGTTTCCAAAAAAAAATCACACAGAGATAAGCTGAACTCTAAACCTGCGCTGAGCTGTGTACTGTTTACTTTGCTAACGTTTTCTTACGGGTGTTATCATGGATGAAATAAGAATTGGTGGTCGTTTGAGAATTGTTTTGAATCGCATTGGAAACACAAATGTTTTGTCATTTCAAACGACATCAATTAAAGTAGTCATAAATCTTACTGATTACATGTTTCTCTATGCTAATCATAACTTGCGTACAAATTTCTGAGGGAATTTTTTTATGTTACAAACATGCCTTTTTATGATGAGAACCAATTGAATTTAAACTTTGAACGTACTCGTACAAGCAATATCATCATCATACTGAGACGACACGCATCGGAGGACACGGCACCTTATTTCGTCTTAAAAATCCTGCTTTTCGTGTGAATTTATTTTCAGCGCCATGAATATCTAATCTGATTAGCTAGAAGGCAGATTCAGAAAATAGGAAGAAAGGTATTACAGTAATGATAAAATACCAGATTTCATTTAACTTGATACTTAAGACACTAGTTTCTAATCAGACATTTTTTATAACTCAAAATTTGCATATGAATGTTGGGTTTATGCGATCAAATAAAAAGTGAAACATTGATTAGACCTGCTATTTCGTGAGAACTGCATACATTCCTTTCCTTTCATAGTTGTTATGATATGGACTGTACGTTACTGTATACCGTATATTCTGTTAGACAGCATACAGTACATGTATATTACAGTATATTTCCAGATGTAGCGAGTTATAAGCTTACGAATACACATGGAAGCCTACATGAATACTTTTGTAATATATCAATAGTATTATATCACCGTACATTGCAAAATTTTACTTGTAAAACTTATACAGTGTACATATACCGTAACATACGAACTAATACCTTTAGCCTACGTGTACTGATAAAGACGAAATTGAAAACTCTTAACATTCGCTCAGTTATGTACATTACATTGTATGTTATGGCTTAAATTATTTCCAATAAGCCTGAATGTATGTAAAATGCAGTTGAATAAATATATGTTCAATACTTATTATTGGAATGCTTAAATACTTTCAATGGGACAAAAGCCCTGTTATAGCAAAAGAATAGATATATCCATCATCATTAGAACAATTTTCGTGGAAAGCTTGCCCCAAATTCGTTTGCTCATCAATATTCTCGGTGAACCACTTTGCATGCTAATTGTATAAAGCCGTTTATAATGCGCTGAACACGCATTGTCTGGAGGACAAATTAAAACAATTATAACGTATGAGGTCGAAACCATTTAATATTTGAAGGCAAGTTATTTTCTGGCGGGTTACAAACGACAATTAACGGCTGCTTTAGTGCAACGGATCTTATCAGCAAAATCTAAATAAAGTTATTGTGGGAAACGACGTCTGGGAGCGTTGCTATCAGGAATTAAATGATAGGTCATCCTGACCACTTCTTGTCACCTTAAAACATTTTGTATTCAAGGCACTAAAGATAGCTTACAAATTAATTAGACCGAAACGTTTACTACTTAACTTTTTAAATGTTTATCTGTGGTTCTATAGAGGTCAGTGCATTTATATAAGGAAATTTTAATTCAAAGTGCGCATGACTTGGCACAATACAGAGCAGGGACATCCCGTAGATCTTTTCTCCAATTGTGTTACAATTTATATCGACAAAAGTTAATGATTGCCTCTTCAAGCTTTAATTTAGTAGTAAGATTCTTAATAGATTGCAAATGGTGTTACATTCCTCTGATTTTCATTGAAGAGTTTGGATTAGGAGAGACAAATATTTTGCGTGGTTTTTACGACTAACACACCTGAGTGATCTATTGTGATATTTTGTCAATCGATTCGATTTTTATGGCATTGGGTTTATGCAAAATAACAACCACTTTGGCCATTTTCAAATTTGCGACGAAAATCCTGATTTATCCTACGCTTTTTATCGTTACAACAATTTTAATTTATATGGTTAATTTTTCAAAAAAAAACATTGATTTAGGGAGCATAGCCAGTTGGGGTAGATCAATCGACTTCCTGTAAACTTGTATCTTTAGCATCCGAAAAAGAAATAATCGGCTTTTCCTCAATTAGGCAACTCGGCAATCAAAATAAAACAAATGAGTGTACCACTTAACAAAGCAATTGTAAAATCAAAAGCATGTAATTCAATAACATGGTTTATTATGCTCGACCATTAGTTGTTAAAAGCCGTAATTAAGGCAACTGACTTCCCTCATGCATTAAGTTCAGGTTTATTTATAGGCCTTTGTGTAAGCCACTAACAACTCAATAAAACTCAATAAACCTGCAAAATTCATTTACCTTTATTATTATGGTTATTATTATTATCTAGTCCTAATTTCTACAAAATTGCATGTTTGCAAGAAATTGAATTTCATTTTTACACGTATAAATGAATGTGATGTGGGCATACAGACTGCATAGTAATTAAACAAAAACAACGACAGCAAGACCTACACATTTTTGACAAGAATTATTTTTATTTACGTGACTTGGATCCATAGACCTTGATCCATATAATGCATTCGCCTAAAAATTAATTGCAACTTGTAACAAAATAAAGTACTGTGGTTGTTATCGTTAAAATAATCGCGGGGGAATAAACCTAGTTTGCAAACTTTGTAAAGATTTGATAAGCTTCTTAATTTGCTCACTAGGAGTTACAGTATGTTGGTAACCTAATTGTAAACTCTATTTGTTCATAAAAAATGATCTGCTAAACATTTAAGTAGTTTCTGAAATGAGCAACTGGTGCACCGCTTAACGAAGTAAAATTGTAAAATATGTACAGTACATGTACGTCTGCATTGGTTTTGAAATATGCGGGGAAAATCTCTACCTTCGTTTCTTAATTGTACATGTATGTTGTTTTTATACCGAAAATATTCCCCGACGATACTAATTTTATGATATTCTCGTCCTGTCTTTGATGTACCTGTATATATAAAATATAGCCAGTTTACCTTTCTCGTTTCTAGTTAGATTTGATTTATAGAAGTATTGGCAATAACATTTAAATAACGAGAGTGAACGACCTATTTTTTGAAGATTTTTGGCCGTTGCTAGTCATTCTTCAACGAATTTACCTTCAGGTTATATACGAATAATATCTGCAGAGACACACCCCTGCATCCACCTAATATTTAGGCCTATTTCAACTCCATTCGCATGGGTTGCTTACATGTAGATTTCACTCATTCACCTTGTTTAACTCCACCGTTCGCCCTTGGCTTTTTATACGATGTATGACACGACACGTCACCGTAGTTATAGCTCGTACTATAGGGTCAGCCTCAGGGTCACTTTGTTTTCATTCATATTTAGGTGGGGCACGCGCTTAATTTAACGGCCACTAACCTTCGTGAAAAAAATTATTGAAAAATTTTCTGAATCTTTTTTATATTTAAAACCTCGTTGCGGTCGGTTTTATGACTGAAGAAAACATTTGGACAATCTCCTCGACCAAATCGAAATGATATAAAATCGTAGAACAAATTATTTTAATGCAAACCAAAAGGCCTGCAGGGCCTGTTAAATATTGGGATTCTGGCAGCTTTTTCAAATGCTGAACTCAATGAAAACCATTCAACGTTGGAACATTTTTTCAATTAACAATGAATCCTGAGTCTAGACTCAAGAATCATCAAAATGCTCGATATTTACGTGAATTGCTGGTAACTGCCAACAGAAATGTTGGTTTCAAGGTACTAAAGATTTTTTGCCATTCAAAATTAAAAAGAGATCGCCAAGTTACATTTTATCGTCGAAAATGTTAATTGGAGCAGTACGTACAAACAAGAACAATTTGTAAAGAATAATTTGTACCTGCAGTAAGTACCAGTAGATGCAGACTTCCTACATTGTATAAAGACTAATTAGCAATGTGGGAATAAGGTTTGTAGGATATTACAGCTTTTGGGAAAAACACTTAAACACAACAATTAAAATTTGAAAGAAGAAGTACAGCTGGTGTCTAAATGAAACTACTTAACTTGCCTTTACAGGTCGAATTTTTAACTTCTCTTAATGGATCGATCAAGAACTGGGGCAGTTAAAAACAAGTTAGTTACAATTACCTAAACAAACACGTAACTGAGATGTTGACCAAATGTACCAGGGTTTCACACAACTCCGATTTCCGTATCATGAATTATTTTGGCTTTCGGTTTTCAAAAAAGCGCAAGCTGTAAATATGTGCAAAAGATTTATACTTTATAGTTTTTAGAAAATGGTATTATTTTATTTTCTGATCTATTTTTTAATGAATTAGACGTAAATGTAATTACTAACATTCAATTTTTTTTAGGTTTTCAAAATATCTCTGCTTCTTGCTTGAACATGCAAATTCTAACTCGTCGCCACAGCATGAAGGTAAGGTGATTTCCACTGTGAATCTTATTAATTTTTTCAGCGTTTTGCGAAGAAAGTATCACCTATATTTTTTGTTTCCTAATTGGTGTATAGTATATGGTGAATTGGTGTACCCAGTGTGCAGTGGGAATTCTTGTTATAGCTGAAGTAACATTGACTTTCACTAGGGAATCTATAGAAGTGTTCTGCATGGCTAGACCTATGGAGCCCCCTAAGGTTCGTGCGAGCGGAAACATAATCAAACTTCAGAGGTAAAATTGATAAAAAACCGTAGGGAGGGATCAATTAAAGAAAGAAAGCTCTGGAAACGTCTTCAATATTCAACGGATCATTGGTGTTCAATTTTATGCACGTGTAAGTTAATTATTTCGTGACCATGACTTCATTTTAATGCTGAAATGTGCTAATTCAAACCAACCTCGCTCCCAGCGGAGGAAATGCAGGACTTGATATCGATAGCCGACAAAAAAGATAATAACTTTTTCGATCTCAAGCAGCCCACGGACGTTCAGTGTGTTTGGATATGTTTTGTATATGAATTGTGACTTATTAAAAGTAAATTGTCTCAAAGAAACTTACTAAAGATTCCAATCAAAATCTATCCAAAAGTTTCCTTCATTACCAAAAAACCGCTTACCAGAAAGTCGTTTTTACCCAAGTCAGGTAACATATTCATCGTCTTAATTATCAGCAAAAATGATTCGGCGTATTGATTAAATAGTTATATGTTAGTTCATTTTAAGAGTATCGATGCATACAAATTCTACTATAGTACGTATCAGATTAAGAGTGCTCAATTTCACTCTGTCATTATATCGGCATTATTGAGCCGATTTACTCTTGTCTACTGCTGCGCAAGTACACCTACCTCTAAACAAATTTGCTAGGATTCTTCATATTACGAGTCTTAATATGGGTAACTATGGACTTTTTATGCACAAATTTCGGCGCAAAATTCAAAATCGCACTAGCAACAATTGCAGTTTGGGCACGTGCTATAGATCATAGCTGCACATGTAGGCGTCCTACATGTATATCAAATCAGTGATCAGGTTCATAAGCGTCTACTAGATGGCAGGGTGAAATTTTGCACTCTTGACCTTATTCGTACTATACTTATTCTTATTCTTCAAGAACGTGTATATTCTGATGTGAATCGATACCCAAAGAAATACCAAGTTTACCCAATTTTAGGTAATTTAACCATGTTTAGAAAGCGTGGGTTTAGATGGTGGCCAGATAGTGCTGATCTAGCACCTCGATGGTTCGGTATTATAATCGGAGCACGGTACACATCATAAACTTCAAAAAGATTGTCATGATCGTAGTTATTGAATTTTGCGAATATACTGTGACGTGTGCTACTTTTCACGTCTTTGAATTTGCAATCGTATGATCAAGTTTAGACTTCCAATTCACGTTGTCGGCTTACACTTTGGAAACAGATGTAGTTTGCGCACTCATCCATATCGGTCCAAATAAATTAGCTTTTAATTTTTCACGAACCAGCTTGAAAAACTCGCTTTCCATGACCCACGAAACCTTAAACTTCTCTGATTTGGATCACGATCCGATTTAGATACACATGGCTGCGGTATCGCTTTTTTCGGGCTTTTTTTTCTGCTGATTCTGGCATCCATCACAAAAGTGGAGTACGTTTGGGTGCTCCTCACTCGTGCCGTGACGTCATGGATCCACGCACGCGTGCGCTTTTTTTTCGTTTTCCCCTCTTTTTCGACCCATACGAGATCCGCCCACGCACCTTAAGACGTCTCTGCTCCATGCTAGCGGCTCTCCTAAATGTTAACCCTGAAGTTCACTCAACTCGTTCTATAGATGGTATGAGCGCAACTAATTTGGACATTGGTCCATAAAGCTGAAATTATGCATCCAAGATCACGGAGGGGTGACCAGGTGTGATCAATTGAGGTGGAGGCGCTTCGACCCCCCTCCATTATCGAGGGTTCATTTCCCAAGCGATAAGCGAACATCATGGGAAAACAAAAGGATGCCCAGTGAAAGTGAGTGTTACGGATTCCGAAAATACCCGCTCGTAACATCAAGTATAAAGAAGTCTTGTTTAGGGAACAACAGGATGACAATGGTTCTTATGATAAATGCGATGTGGAAATTGGAATCGATAGTTGCATGGAGAATCCCTGTGATGTTTCAAATGCGATCACCGTTCGCGTACTTCCAAGTAAATGCAAGTCACTTCTGGATATACATGTACATGTATAACTTGGGAAAAAAAACCTGTTTTAACACTGTTCTCGTCGTTGACATCATCTTCTAATAAGCGTCAAATATACATGTAGTCCAAGATATGTACATGTATATATATACATGTAGTTGACATGACATGCATGTCTCGGACTTGTTTTGTAATCGAATGTTAAAACTTGTGCATGTAGCACGTGTTTTTTACATTCATTCACTGCATTTATACATGTACATGTATATGCCGAAACAAAGTCAACTTGCTTGAAACGCGCTTCAGAGAATTAACTTCTCCAAGGTCCATGATCGTTTACCGTATATGACGACGTGAAAAGTCTGTCGTCTGGTTGCGAAAACCAGGTACCGCATATTCACTACCATATTTCCTATCTACTATGAGGAATCAATGGCGCTGTTAGAAGATCAAGACAGATCTGTGAGCAAATTTGGATGCTATGTGAATAGGGACCTATAGACCTGTATATGCTGCATCAGATTTTACAGTTTCCATGCAGAAACTCTGAAACAGAAAGTTACATGATCGATTTCAGTTAAATCTGTTATGGCGTCCACGTGACATGCACTTATAGCTCAAACGAAATTGCTTTGTGGAATTGCTTACAATCAAAACACCCCATTGCATGATCTCAAATCAAGTTTCTAAAGTCCACTTCCCTTAAGCAAAACACATTTACATAGACGACTTTAAATTTAATTTTTGGCTGAAGTTGACTTTTAAGACTATACCTGTATGTAGAAATAACAATACTTTGTGTGGCGTCATCGAGTGAACAGCGAAAGTTGAAATTGATACCACTTATAGTTATTAACGGTTGTGAAACCTTAATTTTTTAATTTTTAGGAACTATTGCATTTCTAAAAAAAATAGTAAAAGATCAAAATCAGGGCTGTGTGAATATGACATTACGGTATACCTAGCCATAATTACCAAATGCATGTACAGGCAGGTAATTACCAATGCATGCAATGATGGAAACTGAAGCACAGTGGCAATTTAAGGTTTCATGAAGTAAGCTACTATGGGAGTATTTCTTCCATACAGTGACTCAGGTAATTATTTAGCTGTTATTATTTGGGCAGTTTTTATACGAGGAAAAAGGTTCTTGAACTAAGGAAATCATCTCGAATTAGAGTTTAAAAACCCTTTTTTCCAGCGAGGTTTTCAATTTTGCGAAAACATCCTCCCCTCCCCCCTTCGAAATTTCAGTTTAAAATGTGCTCCCATTAAATAGAAAAAAAATGACCTTGATGGCTTCTTGAGGCAAATAACGTAGGCACTATGCCTTCGTACTGTGTATGAATTAATGATGATGATAGGAATCTTGCATTTTTATTATTTTCATACTAAAATTCTTCGCAAAGTTAAGGCACAGAAGGAAAGAAATTTCGATGGTTTCTAATTCCCCTTATTGTATACTTTTTTGTATTGAAAGTTATTGCCAACATGTGTTGTCAGAAACGTAAAAACTCATTTACAAGATTTCATAAAATACTTAGTTAATATTCAGTGTTCATATTAAAAAATCTTAAAAAAGTCTCAGGTAGAGGAAGTAAATTCCTGAGCCCATGACATTTTCCGAGAACTGACAGAAGCGTGCAATTATAATTTTACCATCAACAATACCATGTGTGGATCGCCATGAAAATAATGGACATGTAAGCGTAACCCTCCACTAGTAATTTTCTAAAACAACAACTTTTTAGGAAATAATTAGCCAGCCTGTAAGAAAGTAGCTCGTGATGCTTAAGTGCTTAAGCTGGGAGATGTTTTACCACAGGGTCACGCCAGTAGCTATTACTTGAACCCTCTTGCACAGATTCTTGGAACAACATCTGCTACACTTACATGTACATAGACCGACCTTCATCTAGTCCAATTATTACCTGGCGGATTCTCCTTCTTTCTGCAACTTTCCGAAGCATTTAATTCACCCTAAACGTTTTCACAGCTTCAGATCCACAAGCTACGCTTCAATTAGGCTGCTGGGCAAGGAGAAAACCAAGATTTTGTAAAAATTGCTACATTTATTCCAACCCACTTTGGGTTTGGAAAAATTGCGGTGACTTCTGAGAATTCTGAAATACGAAATTTTAAAAAAAATATTGCCAGGATGCTTGCAGACAATCCATTATCGATCTAATTCGAATTAATTCCTTTTAGAAACTTAAAAGATAATAAAATTGAAACGTGAGGTTCTATAAACACTAACTTGAGTACGTACAACCCCTAAAATCGACCACAACCGGTTTTAATTAGCCCATGTATTAGAATATGTGAACTTCGACAGAAGACTTAGTTATGACATTCATAATAATTAAGATAATTTTATGCTGTTCAGGACTAAAAAAAATTCAACAACAGCTTCACGACTGGAACTATAGTTGGTGAATGAAATGGAATGGGGCTAATCTCATAATTCATTGAAACTTTATATATCTTCAAAAATTTAGATTCGTATACATCTGCTAATCATAACACGTGACGTATGCAGCAAACTTACCTTAAAGTTGTCACCAGTGTAAATTCATCGGGATTTTGCAACACGTTATATGCTCACGATATGAGGACACTGAATGATTGATATTTGTTGGCCATAATCGTCCAGACAGAACTACTTTTGAACTATTTCGCGTGCGTGCACTTAATTATTCCAATTAGGAAGCGTTTAATTTGATTGCTGATAAGTGGACCATATTTTAACAAAAAGTGACCTGAATATATAATTGCTTTTGTTTACCAATATTATCTGATGCGATATATGTCATATCTTTTGGGGAACGTCGCATATGCGTAATTGTCATATCTTTTGGGGAACGTCGCATATGCGTAATTGTCATCTTTTTTATAGTGCAAGGTTAATGCACTGGCGTTCGACAAGAACTTTGAACTGGGTTTCTTGCAGTGCCTATATCAGCTCTTCGTTTGACCAGTTTTCCATGCAATATGCATTCGGCTGATTGTCCTAATATTGGTCAAATGCCTCTCGCCATTTTTCAGATACTTTGAAATTCACATTCTTCGAAAAGCTGATGTAAATATCCTCGCCAGCTTCCCCCGCTGGTTCTTGGCCTCACTGGCACGATGACCAGAACTGCCCCCTATGGCTGAAGGAATGTTAAGCAGTAAATGTATAATGGTTATGACATGGGGCCATTGATCTTTGCCCTTATGCAGCAGAGCATCTCAAAGAGGATTATGGTACTTTTAGCGAGTAAACCTGGCCATGCACTACCTGTACCACCAACCTTGCCAACTTTCCATTTTTTCTGGAAGGCAGTACAAAAATTCCTCGTTCATTTGACGTTCATTTGCCGTATCATTTTCACTTTGACATTGATTTTATGCGTCAATGGTTTTTATTTGTTCTTAGATGTGGAATTAAATACATACATGTATATCATTATTATCCACTTTGAAATTGTATTTCCTTAGTTAATTTAGATTATTAACTGTAGATACAGTAGTCGAATGCAGGTGTATCATTTTCACTGGGAGCCACTGTAGATGCTTATACAGTGTATAAAATACCAAACACTTTCTATACAGGAAAGTATGTTTAAATTTAAATAAATAAAAATTATAGCATTGAAACTAGTTATACACTGTAGGTCTATGGTAGATTTGAGCTTAATGCTGAAGACATCAAATGCCCCTCACATACTACATGTATTTGCTGATGACGTTACATTTTAATCGTGAAAATTGCGATAATTTCGTTTGGATTTTCGTGAAATTAACGTACATGTAGATTCTGCTGCGTGCGTTTCTTATCCACAGTTGTTTCGCTTAAGCTTTTGCTCTTGAATAGAACCAGTCCATGATTTGTTTAAGACATTAGTTTTTCGTAGACAGGCTAGTTTGCTTTTATTTCATCTATTCAAGCACCACAGGAACTCGAATTGAGGACATGCCATGTTCAGACTATTGTCTACGATTCTCCGTCTCAGACTGAGTTGTTTCCTCAAAAGTTCCAGTAAGGAAACACGCTCGACGAGATCCAGGAAAAATCCGTAAATATTGTCATTTTTTAGAGCAAAAATTTCCGAGTCCTCTGAGCAAGCTGGCACAAAACATAGCGGTGTGTAAGAGTTGGGAAAAGGCTGGTGCAAAAAAAAACCCAAAAAAATTGGAGGTGTGCCTCGATGCCACCAACGGTCTAACCTGAGGCTTGGGCTGGTTTGACGAAGCTTCAACCGAGGAAGTTCAAGGTGAGCCCTCCTTGATGACCGCCTGGCCAACGTCCTTCCCCCTGCTAACATGGACATAAAATGTAACGAACGATGGAAAGCCATTGGAAATAACGTTGATGGACGATGCATGCCAGTGGGTTTATGTTTATTCCTTGGGAACCCCTACGAGGAGAGCGCCCAGAAAACGATAACGTCTTCCAGGAAACGCCAAATGTCGAGCAACCCCCTCTGTGTGTGGGGAAGTGACCTGCAAGAGTTGGACTCTACATGTAGCTCCTCATCTGAACCCTGCTTCGGGTCTACTTCCGTCTATTGTTTGTCCAGTGGCTCATTTTCTGCATGGGACCCTCAGGAATCTTTGGCATCTTGCTGATTCTTGGAGAGTTGTTGTCTTCCATGGTGTCTATTTTTTCCCCATTTTCTTCGACCCACTTTTGGGGGACATCGTAGCCATGAAGCATTGTGATTGTTATATTAACGGTCCTGCATCTCAACATATTTCATGCTATATTATCATAGTTTTCCTATGGAATAAATGCGTGTGTAACTAGGCTACGCGTTTATCTTGAAGTTCAAGAAACATATCAATGATGCGTAGCTGTTAAACCTGCAACTTTACATTTTACGAATCCCCAAAATACGTGAATTTGTTCGTATTTGCATGAATGTTAGTAATCGTTGAGTGCATTAATTGAGATAGATGTCATTGCCACGAAAGTTATGCGCTTTTTTCACAGAAGCGATAATTTTGTTAATTATCTAGTGCCTTGTGTAATGCACTGTATAACGCAACGCTGTTATACGCTGATTAGTGGGTCTATGCTTTATTTTTGAATTTAAGATATAGTCATAATCGAAAAACTACATGTATTTGTGTTTCTAATCAATGTTGTTCATTCAGGTACATGAAACCACTTCTATTCAGGTACAAATCTATCATGTTTTGCATTTGAATAGAAATTGACGGTTTTCAACACGTGCAGGTTTAAATATGAAAATGGTGTAATGCCATTCAATGACTTTATTCTTCAGTCTGGTTGGAAAATGAGATTTTCACCAACGGCTAAATCCTTGTCTGTAGGTCAACGACTTTTTGAGTTCACTTAATTAGATTAAAAATTCGGCAAAAAGAAACCATTTTCACGTTAAAGTGCAGCTGTTCATGGATGTAGGTCAGCTTTCTGTTGAAAACCAGCATTTCTAGAAATTCATCCTCTTTTCATATTTTACATCTTCGACAACCTACAATTAAAGAGCAATGACGTGTGTGCTATTTCGATGGATTTTCATGATGTATTATATTTGGAGCGGATTCACAAGTTGTTTTTCGTAAATCAAGACTCAAAATTTGCACATAAATTGAGCGTGTTCAACCATGCATTGCGATATACAACGTAGTTTATGAAAAGACATCCTTTCTGTTATAAGGGTTTCAATATGATTCTCCACAGCCTCCAACCGGACATGAGTTTGATTTTTACAAGACACTGCACTAAATTTCTTATTATTGAGCGACTTTTTTCTCACCAATTTTGACTTGGGTAGAACTATTATAGTGGTGGTTCCTAGACTATACGGTAAAGGCTCTTTTCGACTTTTTGCTCATCAATGAATACTTTTTGCTACATGTGCTGTATATCTGGTTGTCACCCTAAATTATGATGAATTTTGGGGTCAGGGAATAATCATTCCTATACTGTGCATTTTAATACCGAGCTTACGTGCACTCAGCAGATTTTCACAGTCTACAAGGTTGCCACCTACGGATGATGAAATGATCATAAAGAAATTCAGTTATTTTGATCATAAGGTAGCGCGTATCATAAACGGTGGCTGTTTATAGGTGCGAAATGTAGGCCTACCATTGTATTTTTACGTAACCTAGATTCAGCAGTTTTCAATCGCCGGATGCTAATTTGATGGGGATAAAAAGCTTGACCCAGTCGGAACTGATTTAAATTGGATCGCCCACAAGTTTTTTTTCTTAATATGAAATCGTCTTGGCCAAATTAATTCGTACATTCAATGAAGACCCAATTTGTAGAATCAAATATTTCCAAAATCTTCGTAGCCAGGTTGAAATTACGCATATGTATTAATTGTAAAGCAGGTTTATGCAATCTTTAAGCAAACCACCAAAACGATAAAGACTAAGCAAGATTTGACATTTTGATAACAGGCAGTTTCTACAGGCAGCATTACCAATATAAAGTACATGAATTTTGTTTTACAGCTTTTCACCGAGTTTACCTAATTCACAATTTTAAGGAGAGTCCGGAAATCCTTTAAAAGTATTTCTGGTTATTTATTATAGCGTCGATTTTGGACGTTTATAGCAATGTTAATTCCCTGTTACCTGCATGAGAACAACTCGGATGCATAGCATGCCAATTTTTCCGTAAAAGGAAAGGAATGAAAGAAGACTCCCATGACATGTTGGTGACATGGTCTCTGAGGCCAAGACAATTGTAAACCTTTCGTTTTTTTGTACGCTTTCTGACAAATATCTTCCCTTCATCATTCATCTTTTAGTGACATGATGATGAAAGATGCATTGCGAATTCGCTCAACCCTGAAATAAAAACAGCGCAAACCCACTTTTAGTTTGACTAATTCTGTTTTGGAGGACTGATAAGATGTCATGCAGGGGGTATGCGGCATGCAGGGGGTATGCGGCATGCAGGATGCGTTTTAGACAATAAGAATACCATCGTAATGTTCTCCTTCACGTGTTTATTGTAAAAATGTAGTCTTTTTTGACTTGCAGTACGTTGGCCAGTTTTATTTTTAACGGACTACTAGTCGCACTGATATACTCAATATATATAATTTTCTTCGCTAATTGTCTAGTTGAGTGTCCGATGTGGTTAATTAAAACAGCACCAGTCGTCTATACCGGTGGGACCACATTTTAGCGCCTGTTGATCGAGCGTGGTTTGCTAATTAGATTGAAAACTTGAAAACAAAACAAAAAATGGAAAGATATTCAAGTCCATGCAGGGAAAAAACAACAAGTCAAGCCTGCTATCATGTTTGCTAGTTTAACTGATTTGTCACTTTTTAGAATTGTAATACTCCGAAATTTGAACTCAAAAGCTGCTGGAAATAAAAGGGCAGAATACCAAGTCCAGCGAATAAACTCGAGATGAGTTCTTAATTGAATGAGGCCAAAGAAGATCATATGCAGTTCACCATTTGAACCGGAACGTTAAATGTTTGTCACCGAGGCAATTATGTACAGTAGGCTAAGTCTGACCAAAGCAATTCTTAAGAGTTGTAGATACCGTAGATAAGGTCTTTCAGATATGGTAATACAGTGGACTCCGCTTAATGTGATCGCTTTTTTTGTTATCGAAATCGCCAAGTCCCCGAACGCTGGTATACAAAATACACAGTAAAAATCGGTTATTGTAATCAATTGACTTATTCTGCTCACCTAGTCAAACTTACCAGTGCTTCTGTCACCTCACTTATTTGGTGATTTCTCAACAATAAGGTCCAGTGCATGCACGTTTCATATTGGTCAACATTAAAATCATTTTTATCAGTCAGCTATGTTTGACTCACAGAAATACTGGCAAGTGTCATATTTAGTCATTGGCCGAAATCATATTAAACAACCTGGAACCAATGTGATCACATTAAGCGGATTCCACCATATGGATTCCACCAAACCAAGTACTCGAGGTGCAAGTGCTGCCACGAGCGGTGACACGCGTGGAATTCGAAAAAAACATGGGTGTAGCCCCGACAGCCAAATCTAGTGCATCGCCAGCCACCAGAGTGACCAGACGGACAGACGTTGACCATTCCACGTCCAGTGGCCAACGTACCCTTCGCTGCACCTGCCATAAAAATGTCCCTTTACGACTTCATTCTCACTGCGGGTTAAGGTCGAGATCAATTGATTCGAAATATCGATTACGTCTAAGTGTCTTTTATTGTTTATTGCCTTTATTTACCTCGTTGGCCCCCACCCACCCCTGCTTCATGAATATTGATTCGCATTCTTGGCTCCTCTGCTATCTTGTCCATCGGAGCCGAGATCTTGCCTCCTCCCCCTCGTACACCCTGTACATGTAGCACACTATTTTCCTCTTAAGCTGCTTTCCCATTTCCTGCTGCTCTTTCTTACCTCACCTGGCTTTACGAGCTACAATACCTGTACCTGGACAGGGAATTTCCCCCCGGGGTAGGAGCGTCGCGCGGGCGGCACGTGTTCAACGCGCACCCAACTGGAATGCTAACAAGATGGTGGGGAAGATCGAAGTGAATTAGCCACCCTCTACTCCTATGCAACAATAGGCCGGGTCAGCTAGGCGGCTTTATGTCCACCTCCACCACCCCACCCCTCTCCTTCTTTATTATTTTGCATCTCTAACTCCCCTCGCTTGCATCCATCCCACCCACCAACACTCAATCTGCATCCATTTATCTTCAGGTGGGCCGACGCAAATTGACACATACTCGAAAGCAGCTGGCGTTTAGCGTAAATGCAATTGCCACGACACATTGCATCGGACCGATGAAATACTCGTCGTTCGACTTATCTGGTTCAGCGATATCGGTTGCACCATGCGCCATTACAGCTTAATGGACTTAAAAATCAGACGTGGAAATATCCGGTAAAGAGCAGCAATAGCGAACCTGACGAAATTACTGAATTTTTAAACATTGATTTGTGAGACCAACGTGCACAGGGCGTGCTTACGAACCACAGTACGAACTGTAATAATGACAAACGTTAATTTCGTGTAGCAATGGCAATGTCTTGGAAAGAATCCCACTTCTTTATTTGGAAACTACTGTAGTTCGAAACGTAATCTCGTTTGTAGGTCCATGCAATTTAGACGTTTTTGCACTTCTTCAGCGATTCATTCAAATATGGGTATTCATGTTTTCATCATTTAAATAAATGTGGTCACACATCGAGCCAGTGTACTGTATATGAAAAGCTCAATTCTATTACACTGTAGTGAAATTTCTATTATCAGGCACTCGATCGTTTAACCTCCAGTATCTGTTAACCGTTAGCATGTCAACAAACAAGAAAGCCACTGAAAACTACGGTATGTTTTGAAAGGCACGCAAAGTATTTTCACATCAAAATTAACATTTCCAATGGTGTGCACTCATACAGAGCATTTACCACAACTGTCCGAGCGCTCAGAATGTTCTAGAACAACAAACTGACAAACTATAAAAATTGTAGGTTTGTACATATACATGTATGTCTTCTTTTATCTGTTTATTCCAATATTCGCCACACCTGCGGTTCCGACCCTTGGCGGAAAATCGAGTTTTTCTTCCACAAAATACAAGTCTGATTTGAAAATTTACACGTATACCCGCTTTAAAGCGTGTTTCCATACTCATTTAATGGTACATGCTCGAATGTTAATATACTGTACATGTAGATAAATGTAGCATCATGAGTTTGTGTACAATAAATTTCCAACCGAACAAGAATATTTACTTTGCATTGTGAATTCTGTCGTAACTGCAAATTTGCTGTATTGGTATTTATGAACAGGGTGAAAAACAGCAAAAAAGTATACATCAAAATTCGTCAAATCAAAGTTCTTGATCGTTTTACCAAGATGTTGAAGAAGACTAGGCGATACACCATAGCTTATTAAAGATATCGTTAAGATGGCCCTGGCATTAAGCGTGATACGATCATAAAATACTTGCTCTAAGATGAATCATGGACTTCACGAGCAAGTGGTAGTGAATGCATGCAAATGTTAAAAACTGAACAATCAGCATTTTTGGCAAAAAGTCTAACCGCATCTCTCATGTTTCTCGATAAATGCCAGCGGTACTAGCAGGCTTAGTGCGGTGTGCTATAATTGCGATAATGAAATAAATCAAATGGCGGGCGCCGGCTGTTGGGGGTCAAGGAACTATCTAGACCAGCTGAACATTGCATGCAAAAGCTACAGCAACAACGTACATGTATATTGCATCAGTCTATAAACTCGGTTTAACAGTCTTTTCGATGACTGTGCTTTCGGCCTACACGTGCATGCATGCGTTTATCATTCGGCAAAAAATAATTACATCCTTATTTATTACGGAAATGTCTCGTATATGCATTTTCGTTGCCAACCAAGTCTATCCGCATAACATCCCATTGTTAGTAAACATAAGCAGTCGAAAAACGGAGACGCGGTAATTATTCCATTCAATTCATAAACATTTTCTATCGAAAGGCTTTCGATTTTCAAAATTCTAAAAAAATACCAAAACCAACTTTTTTGCTCACAAGCACTTTCGAACATAAGGTTATTCCCTCGTTATTCCTTGGCCGCCCGTTTGCCTTATGTCATGTCAGATTTCCTTTTCATTTCGAATTGAATTAAACATCGATTTAACGTTCGGTTCATTCATAGGCACACCTTTCATCGTGCCTCTTAACAGCAATCTGTTAGCCGAACCCACACCTGCAGGTTTTACAGGGTGTTTCAAGTCAACCACACCTTGAGAGATGTACATGTAGGCCGCTAACAGACCTTCTTTGGGTCAGATAATCAACTCCAACAGCGGCTGTTGTAATTGCTTTCACTAACAGATCACATACTAGAATCGTTGTGAGAAGGAATATTTGCAGAGAGCTTAGTGAATTGGCATAACGATAGAGAACAATTGCATGATGGATAAGGTCCCATTGCTCATTTGCATTGAGATTAGACAGGCAAGTAGCAAGTACTAAAGTTCATCTCACTGCGCAGGCGCGTTAAGTTGTAAGAGTATATCTGTAACCATGAAATATGCAGGCTAGTTAACCTAACATTTGACATAAGCAAAATCATTGTGTCGCATATCACTGCGATTTTACAGATGTGTTGCAATTATTAAAATTCCAACCATCGGATCTTTGATTTGGCATTGGAGACGTTGTACAAATCTTGAAAAATTAAGAATGGAGGTAAAAATCTTGTTTCTCGTGTTCATCGGCTTAAGATCCCCCAACTAATCCTCGATGGTTTAGCCTCTTAGGTCAGAAAAAAAGGTGCAAACTGCGTCGCAAACTTACTTTCTTCCTTAGAGAAACATGAAATCTTCAGTTGCAACTTGAAGCCTTAGTCCCAGCGCCACGCCGACACAGACGCTGCCCACACGCAGAGCGGTACAATCCGAATAGTTGAGCTAATAATCGAGGGGTTCGAGGGTGAGGTTCGCAAGTGGTTGAGATTCACGTGGTTGGAAGCGCGCGCACGTGCCCAGCTACCGGATCCGGAAGTGCGCTCTGGCTGCCGCGTTCACACCTCCGATTGGACGAACAGCGGTTTTCCAGAGCAGCCCAGAGTGCGATGTGCACGGCATGATTGATCCTGATGCAAATGCTGTATTCCGAGCGAACTAGCAACAGCAGACTTCATCGTCGATGGACCATGGACGGTCAACCGACGCTGCCCATCGCGCTCTCTCAAGCCGCTTCAGCAGCGACGAAGAACCGCCAAGATTTAATCGCTTTCTCCGGCCGATGCTTTTAGCACAGCGCTGCTAATGACCAAAGCTACTCGCTAGCTAGCTGCAACCTCTCTGCTCGCACTACTGAGTCACTGACTAAAGTGGTAAGGTGAAGGTCTACCTACCTGCTTTGTCATGTGACGTGTTTGTTTAGGTTTTGACTCCACCTTTTTTTAGCTGGAAATCAGAAAAAAAAGCAAAGCTGCGTTTTAAATGACGCTCAGGCCCGCGGGCCCCACAGAAGTAACTTGGAAGCAAACCCTGAATTTCAAGATAGCATTTCCTGTATGGAAGCTAGCCGCTATTTGCAATGGTTGCAGTTTTTGGCGACCATAAATAAATTTTGAGATGGGGACAGATTTCTGCGATTTATGGTCGTTGACGATCAATAGTAATAGGAGAAGTCGTTTCTGAATCAAATTTTTGTAACTCAGAAACTTTTGGCAACACGGAAACTTTTTGCAACTCAAACTCCAGAAATACAGCTTGCCTTTTCAGCATAAAATTTCAAAATAGTTTTGTTATGTTTGAAACATTTGGAAAAGTCATTTCTGCAATTTGGGTTGCCAATGGTTTCTGTATGGCAACATGTTTCTGAGTTGCTGAGATTTTGATCCAGAAATGGCTTCTCCTATACTACTACAATCGCCTTCTTGGACAGTAATACCCTTTCTCCATTGCAACATCCAATCTAGATCGGATGCTGAATCTAGAATCAGTGATCTAGATTGAATGTTGCAGTGTAGACGGTCTAAATGCGGTTCAAACCTCTTTACAGCTCGGTTGGACCATACGATGACAAGACGTCAGGTAGTGTTGCCACCCAACATTTCCAGAAAATTCTGCAAAAGGAACTGTCATCTGGTACTGCTATTTTTGTGATGTAGGCATCCTGTACATATTATAAAACCCCAAATGCACTGCACATGAGGTACATGTATGTTTGCCTTAAAAGCATATGGAGACTATCGTTTC
The DNA here is from genome assembly GCA_034687865.1 of Kryphioiulus occultus. Lineage (NCBI taxonomy): Eukaryota > Metazoa > Arthropoda > Diplopoda > Julida > Julidae > Kryphioiulus > Kryphioiulus occultus. Next base: position 7,415 of record JAQGAF010000566.1, on the reverse strand, counting down.
GACCATGAATTGTTTTAACTCGATCCAACCTAGAATTCGCATCCGATCTAGATTGGATGTTGCAGTGGAGAACGGGTATAAGGCGTCCGAAAATACAACAGGTGAGCAGTAATTGTAGCACGTACATTGGGGCCGAGGAATTAAAGGTATAGAAATGAGTGAAATTTATTCTGTGTAGTTGTGTGTTTGGATAATTTGTATTGGTACTGCTTTTAAATACTGCTCGGTACTTCGGAATGTGCCCTGCTGCTGCAGCATAGAGGCTATGAGGAGTGGGCTTTTCCTAACGACATAAAGGTTGGCAGTGATTGCCTGCAGTTTGGGCAGCTAAATAAATTACCTCTCCAAGTTATTTTAGGTTAGGACAGGTTGGGTTATGTTATGATATACACAAAAAAGGAAACAAGCACTAAGCAAAACGGAAAAAAGGACAAATATATAGGACTGAAATATTCAGTACATTTTGTTCATATGTTTGAATTTACAGCTAACTGCTTGAGTAGCGTGGCTGTGACTTTTATCTTTACCAAAACAGTAAACAATATTTCTACTTCACGTGAACCTGATCATTAAACCATTTGGATTCCATACTTGTAGTATTAAGAATATGGCAACAACTAACCCTAACCGCAGGATGTTAGCAACCTGCAGTACACAATCGCTTTTATCATTGCTACTGTAACTGCTTATTAGATGCCGCAATTTTTCTGCAGTAATTACATTTTCATTTATGGAAAGAAAAATCGCAACTTTTTTTTAAGCCATGGACAGTTGAAAAACAATGGAATTGCTCTTGTGCCCCTTAACCATCTTCGTATCCATCTCCGTAATCCACTCTATAATTGTCTAACCTAGTAACACAAATTGCAGCAATGTGGCCTTGCTTTATTTCATACGGAGTCGTGATTCACCACGCTGCTCTTAATCCACTTATTTTAATCTTTCGATGATGACCCATCTCGTCCCCGGATGTTTTAATAAAATACTGCCATAGATTATTAATTTCAGCACCTGTTTGAGTAAAAACTTGAACAACAAAAAATATGCGTGCCAAATGCCAATACATGTACCAAGTTCTGTTTTCTTAATTACTTCTTCTGATATCAGCTTGCCGCAAAAGTATATCTCTGGAAACTTTGTTGACAAGCATGTTAGAACGAACTTGAACATCCTACTAAAGCAAGCAAATGATAACCTGTATCGTTTTTCGGTGAATTCTGAAAATTTTCCACACCTAAAATTCAAGTATGCTATGAGAGCCCACAGGAAATGGTTAACATTTTTCCCGGTAATCATACATGTGCAACAAGTCGCTCCTCTTGACAAGCTCTTATTTACTATACCATAAATATGAAACGATATTATTGCACATCAGCATATCAGCAAGGTATTACATAACGGAAACTGTATAGTTTCTACATGTATGTATACCCTCTGCAAACACCTTTTTTTGAACGCAATTTCCATCATATTCATAATTTCGAATTGTAGTTGTTTCCAATATTTTTACGATTGCTGCTAATTACCAACAATAAGACGTGAGAATTGTTATGTGCAAGGGTGCAAGAGCCGGATATTTATAACATTTAAGGAATGCTGCGTGAAGAATGAACCTGAAAGTGAATTCAGTTTTACAGTACCACTAAAACGCCGTTCATCAATAAATGTGACGGCAATAAACTAGAGGAAAATAATAAAGGAGCTAGCTGTACCATAAACCGGCCCGCCGCACAAACTTCTTATCTTTGTCTTCAAAATATAGTGAATTGTTTCTGGGGGCAGCATACCGGATTAATAACGAGAAAATATTTCAATTCAGCATGTTATTTGTGGCGCATAAAATATAAACTACTGTACACGCTCTGTTAATGAAACATTGGCATTTTAACATGCTTGGATTACATTATTTTGTTTTGCTTTCCGAAGTTATAATAAGTTTTAACGCCAATGCAAACGATAAGCGTACCATTAAATATAACTACTCTTATATATAACTTATGTTATTTTACATTTTTTATACTTCAATGGCGTTTTTGCCTGTTCTTTTGTCATTAAAAATCGCATGGGAAACATGTTGAATCGCCACAACTTGAACTGTATTTATCTACTTTACAAGGAGGTCTTTTTCGATGTTAACCAATGTTTGGATGAGATTTCTCATCCGGATTTTCCCAACCATTTCAAAGAAGCATACTATTATCATCCAGATTACATGAGAACATGAAATTCTGATGGACATTTCTGAGCTATCCGAGACTAATCGCGCTGACATATTGCATTTAAAACTTTTTATGAAATTCTTCACTAAATCGACTGAGGTTTGTTACTGAATAATAGAAACAACTCTTTTTGGGCAAGATTTGGTGCACTATGATTCAGTTTTGATTGTTATGCATCCTGGTTTTATCACTGATCAGTGAGTTTGGTGCATTATGATTCAGTTTTGATTGTTATGCATCCTGGTTTTATCACTGATCAGTGAGTTAAATAGGCTACGTAAACTATTTTTGTCTACAGTAGTTGGGCAGAAACAAGATTCCATTTGCAATTAAGAATATTTGTTTAGCAACTACAATAATCTGATGGTAAATGTTATGAAATTGTTATGAAACATCGAGTGTTGTTCTAATTTGTTTTTTAGGCAGTAAACCAAATCAATGTCCAATGTACACGGGTTGAGGTTTTATCTCAGTGTTACATCACTGAATATAATTTAAAAGAATAGTTTTCAATTTCATTGACAAATTCACAACAGGTTGCGCTACAAAACAAGCGATTTAAATTCTTTTCATAGAACAGCACAAAAAGTATCTACTTTTGTGTGTAATGATTTTTTAATCCAGTGCACGCATTGGATAATGCACTCGTACAGTATGTCGCCCGACAATGCTTCTAACTATCAACTACCTGCATTACGAATTTAAGTAAGCAGTAAAAGTTGTCACACATGTGGTACGCCTGGATATAATCTAGTAGCCGATAAAATTTACGGGATTTCACATAATCACCTTTATAACATATTTCTGAAGAAGCCATCTGGCAAGCAACATAGACATCTGGTAGCTATTTCACGCAAATTTGCGCAATTGAATGTCTTAATTGGAACGTGAAATGCAACAGCGGTTCCTACGCAGAAAAACTGCTGTAAAACATGCAGGAGGCAGATTGCAGTGCAGTAAGCCAAGGACGATTGATTTGTTTGTAGCTTGCCGAACTGTTATTCTTCCCAGCCTCGATTGGTATTCAACTGATTTGATTCTTGAATATATATTCGAACATTTGAATTTTTTTATTATTGTAAAAAAGCAAAACAACCCAACCCCAAAGAATATTGAGGAAATGAAGCATTAAATAAAAATACATTAGTTTGAAAATTAGTACTGTTAGGATACTTGAATTGAACTTGGATACCTAACCTAAAGCAAATATTGTAGACAAACACTCGATTTCAACATGTCCCTTATCGGCTAAAAACATGGCTTTTAGCGCATCAGTGTTCCCAATCACCTCGAATTGCTATGGTAAATATATTAAGGTTATCTGTGTTATTTACATTTTAAACTGATAATGCAGTACGTTTCGCCCAGAAATTAACCTTTGGCTTTCCGCAAATTTCTGGTAGCCCTTCCAACATAAAAAGCAAAGTTAATACAAGGCGTTTCTCATTTTTTTACATTTCCAAACTCATTATTTCACTAAGTTTTCTGACATTTTCAATTTTAAGGTCTATCGCACATCAGTTTTCGTTGGAAATGGTTGATGTAATCCTTTCAAAATTGTCTACGTTGACAGTGGGCCAGGAAGACGAAAGCATCAGAGGTACATGTATATTAATTTCCTCTTGATAAGAGCTGGAGAAGGATGACTCACCCAAGCAGAACTGCCATGTCACTGTCAGTTTTGGATGCTCACTCCTGACCTGAGCGATTGTTGCAAATCGCAAATCATTTCGCAGTCAACAACTTGAATAAAGTCGTATTCATTTTACAACAAGTGATTTTCCAGGCCATCCCGTTATTCTGTTGTAGTTGTGACGTCAATGAAATTTCGTACGAATTTTGCGTGGATAACTAAGGCTGTCATCAGGAAATTGGGTTGAAAATCATCCGTTTCAAAAGACACTCAACAGCGTTAAACATTTGCATGTACAGTGAACTCTGCTTGACGTGATCACATTTATAATAGCCTTTCTAATAGTCTTTATGCTGCACACCTAGTTAAACTTATTAGTGCTTCTATCAGCTCGGCACTTTTTGGTGGTTTCTCAACTAAGATGCGTTTCAGATTCTTCAACATCAAAATCATTGTCATCAGTCAGCTGTTTGACTCACAGACAGCCTAGCAATTAAGTGTCAGATTTAGTCATTGGGCTGCTTATGAACATCATTTTAGACATTTTCTTCTTATTCCTTGTGTTTTACAAAACCTCCAAGAGAGAAAATGATAACAGTAAGCGAATTGGTGATTACAATAACCGATGTACATGTATTGGTATACAAGCGCTTTGGACTTGACGATTTCGATAACAATAAACGAGTGATAACAATATCAGCGATCATATTAAGCGGAGTCAACTGTATTTCTAAATGGCATACGCTTTCATCGTCTCTGAATGTTATTCGAAATACACCATTAATGCAATATCGTAACAATGGCGTCATTGTGCGTATTTCAGAATTTTCATCTCAGGTACCTCCTGTATGGCATTCCCTAAATGCACACTATACCGTATGTTCCGAACTTCGCACATATATTAATCCAAATTTCCTTTAAGAGTACATTGCATACCTACGGTACATTACTGAGAGAAATAGGGTGGCCGCAAGGCGGTCCTGATGTGTCAGACATAAAAATCTCAATTTATTAATCCACCTATTTCTGGTTTGCAGGTACCAGGTTTTCTAGGGTAACAGCTGACCTCAGTGTATAGTATGATGAAAAGAGAAAATAAATGGGATTGAACGCTTTTGGGTGGGCATTCTGTATTTTTATTATCCCTGTTATTGCAATTATGCGGCACCCACATATACTGTACATAGTTTATGCTGATTTATGTATTTTCGAAAAAATGCTATGCCCTGTATACAGTCAAAACTGATACACAATGCTCTCGGGACCTCACAGATAGCCAAGATTGGTGCAACCCAAAACCAAAATGCCCCCTCCTTTACGTCGTTGCTTGTACTTCTAAATGGAGCCGTGATTGGTGAGCGTACTTTTCTCCTATATTTTTCGGAAACAACAGAGCCCCATCCCATGAATGAACGACCAAAGACCATTATTACAAATTTGTGTTGTTATTAGCATTCCCCTTTTCATCCAACGCTTTTCCTCCAGGCTACAGCTTTTTGGCTCATAGTTTTACTCCAACGTCTTGTCCATTTGTTGAAAAGGTGAAAAAAAATGGTAATTGAGATGAGCACCTTGAGGAAAATATGAAAAAAGTGGTTGGGGACCTCCCAGAAGATAGCGCCAAAGATGTTCGAAATTGCCAAAAAATGTGGATCACAAACATTGTGAACATCAATTTTATAAATGGAATCAAGCTGCTCCAATCTTAGTTACTGTAACTATCTGGGCAGTTATCCAATACCCAGAATTCTACGGTCTAATGAAAACGTACAATTTAAAGCTATAAACACCCTTTGCTTTGCATGTTTTGAACATTAAAGGTGGGTTTACACTAACTAAGAAAATGCGTTATATTGCTAAGTTATATAACTTGTTTGAAAATGAGAAGAAAAAATGTTATTTGACATTTTGTAGTATTGATGGCCCATGCAAGTAATCTAGTGGGACAACAGAGTTAAAACTAATTTTTTATACTACAATGTTTTGTGATATAGTGTGCACGTGTAAACCCACCTTTAGTGACTTGGCCACTCGACCCAAGAGTTGCGGGTTCGCATCCCGGCCGAGGTCGGTGGGAAAATTTTGGGCAGGCGATTTTCCCTGTGTGGCGGCTCTTTCGGATGAGAGTTTAAACCGAGGTCCATTGCGGATCCCCCTTGCTCTCCGCACGTTAAAGATCCCTCAGGGGGGCTTATTCCTCCCTGCCGCCAAATTTCCAGGTGGACGGTCTGCCCCCTGGCGTTGGTGATGGGCCCAATAAGTGCAAAAATAGGCCAAAAATAAGTGCAAAAATGTTTGTTTGGTAATGTTGAGCAAAATCTACCCTCTTAAATTTAGTTTTTCAGAAAAGTTTCGCCTACCATTAAATATTGTTTCCAATAAAATTGTGACACATTTAATCATTAAACTATATTAATTGAACCTGAACAATTAGAATTTGACTCTGGAAATCCTGGAAAACTCAGGGAATTTCCTTGAAGTCAACTTGTCAGCCAAGTGAGCATACTCATGCATGCATCATTGACAGTACTACTACTATTTCAGACAGATAGGCTTAGACAGGGCCGGTTCCACAATTTAGGCGAACTAGGCAACCGCCTAGGGCGCAGACCTCGAGGGTGCGCAGTTGGAGCCTTATGTTGAGGGGTCGGGCACTCAGGTAGGGCTAACCTTAAGGGCGTCAGCAGGGCCTCTGTCCTGGATTTCGTCTATGGCTATCTCTGATGAATATCAAAATTACCAATCGCGTTTTGCTGTAGAAAAGCGTGATAAAATTTACCAGTTTTGGTATGTTTTACCAAATTGTTTCGCCTATGGCGTTCTAATTGACTAAATTTTTTCTTTTGTGGTGTAGTTTTCAAAAATATTTCAAAAATTGTTGCGCTATTGTTGATTTTGTTTTTCGAACAAAAACTTCTTTTAGTTTTTGCGATAGTAATATTTCTGAAAATGGGCTTGAAAATGTTCGTACATTAATAATATTTGTGAGAATTTCAAAATGTCCACATAGTTTTTAAATCAAAAAATTGTCTTCAATGTCCCCTTAATTAGTCACGTCGATAAATCATTTTTTTCTAGGACACTTACATGTATGAAAAATCGTTCATTAATGAAATTGAGGTTTCAAAAAAAATCCTCTATGTCGTTCTTTTGGAAATATATGTGAAATACAATCAATTGAGATGTAGGGTTTCCACATATACTGTATGTTTCTGGCTACAAAACGAAAGCATTATTGATGCACATGTCGTTCTTAAAAATAATCCTCAATATTTCGTTGCTATTAATAAGTCTGAAAATCGTACACTACCCACACATGAATTAATTTAAGTTGGATTTCTTAATTATTGATAACACTAATTATTTCTTACAGAATTGCGGTCTCGGCTACAAAATGCAAAAAATTCCAATACTGCTCGAACCGCATTAAAAATGATTTTCCGATTCAGTTCAAAATGTGATGGGCTTTAGATGGGTGTAATTTTTCAGGGGGGGGGGGGCAAAGAACTTAGCTAGCCTTGCCTAGGGTGCCAAATAGGCTGGAGCCGGCCCTGGGCCCCTAT
>JAQGAF010000565.1:0-47641 GCA_034687865.1 Kryphioiulus occultus | reverse complement strand
CGACCTCGGCCGGGATGCGAACCCGCAACACTTGGGTCGAGAAGTCAGTGCGCTACCACTCGACCACCGGCGCCGGCATCATCATCATCAGATTTGGTGAGAATATTAATTCGTATACGTTGTATACTGTAAACATTTTTGTATCACCCAGTTCATCTGAAGTTCTGAACATATCTTAATAGTGATAACATCATATAAAGTTGAAGCGAGTTATAGAGAACTTACGAGCAAGATTTGCCATACCATCGATACACATGTATAGAGTATACCAGCCATTTTCTATCGTTTTCATGATGGACAATTTACACAACCCAAATTAGGATTCCCTGCGTGGTTACTCACCGAAACTCCATGGTGACAATGGAACACAAACATGAATCAAATTCTTACCTAAAAAAGAAAAGAAATACGCAATTAAAATCATTAATCCTTTCTCGCATAATGGACAGCATGCCAATTACACGTGAATTAATGTATTTTGCACAATTATAGGGATAAACGATATGCCCGCAAGAAATTTCCTACAAATCAGGTTCCAAATTTGCCTCAATGTTCAGGGATAGCTAGTAAATGAAAAATGAGCAGGTTTCAAGCCAGTGCTTCCAAAGTTTAGTTTCATTTTACCCAAAACCGCTTATCAAAATGTTCTTGTTACCCAATGAAGGTCATAAACGTATTATCTGCAAAAATGATTGAACATATAACAAGCAAGCATGTGTATGGCGTATTTATTAAATAACAAATAAATACGAGCGTAGATGTAATTAAAAACTGTTTTAGGAGTAATAGTTTGATTGAACCTTTATCTATAGTACCTGTACTTCTACCCATTTATGGTAAATTTTAATGTAAATTCCAAGGTGTGTTGTTACCCAAAAACAAACTATTTTACCCAATTTGCACAGGTGTGGGGGTGACCTGATGATCGCGCATAAAGTACATGTAAATGTAGAATACTTTATTCATTTCTTTTATAAATGGCCTATGTACAACAGGACTACAGAGTCCATATAGAGACTTTATGGTCCATTCTGCAATTGGGGATGACAACAACGATAAGGATACACTGCACTAGATTATTGAGCAACCTACACAACATTAGCGCCATCTAATGGGATGCGCAAACATCAGCAAAAATTAAGGTCTATAGCGCAATATATATAGGAAACACCTATGTACACTGTAGATAAAAAGGTCTTTTGGTAGCACAGGGTAAAAACGTCGGCCTACATGTATATCGAAATTACGTTGGCATAAATCAAGAAACATGGCATGAAAACGTCAACTGCTTCGCTACTCGCTCATCCTCGGGTTTACACTAAACATAAATTCAAAAATTCAAAGAAGCGTGCATAGCTGCAGCAACGCGTTTTTAACGGACCCTAAATAATTGGCGGGAATATTTGCGCAAAATATTACGTTTAACTAAATCCCTAGCTCCACACGTTGCCGCCTTTCGCGTGCGAGTGACTGCAAATGAGGTAATCGGCTAATTAATGGTTAACAACATAAATTACCATAAATAAATATGATAATACGGGCGGAGGGTGGGGACCGGAATAATTTTTCGCGATATAATTTAATTCTCTTAAATATATGTGGATGTAAACACGCGAGGCATGCATGCATTGCCTGAAAACACTGCATGACGAACCGCCATAACTCAATTCGGCGTCTAATAGGAAGTTGAATTTATTAAAGTTATACATACATGTACATGTACGAGACGAATGGAGCCATAGGAAATGCATTTTATCAGCTAATTACAAAGAGTCTTATGCAGATTGGCGCAAGAGATCGGTTATCACGCGACCTTTAATTCGGAGCACTGCATGACATGCAGACATTTCTTGGAGGCAAATAAAATTGCTAAGTTCGTGGATTCACCAAATTATAAGCTTAGTTAATTGGACCCGTCAATTTAAAAGATGGAAGGTCGTAAAATATTTTATTGGAAATTATACTTAAGGTGCGTTTATATACTATACATGTATAGTGCTATATTGCAAAGTCAAACAACTTGTTTGAAAATGAGAAGTAAAATGTTATTTAACATCTTGTAGTATCGAGGAAAATCGAATGGCTTTTATATGAGAACTTGTACAACAGAGTTAAAAACTAAATGTTATATAACAATTTTTTGTAATACATGAATAGTGTAAAAGCACCTTTAGAAGGGTCATAGAAATTAAGTTCAAGTGTCACAACTCAGGATCTTGCCGATTTGAAAGGAGTTGCAGCTTCAGTCCCGTAGTCGAAAATAAATGGTTGAAATTTATCATTATTACATTTCTTCCCTTTTATCCCTTTTAAAATTGAACAGATGCAAAATTGTGGAATTCTTTAATTTTGATAGAATATCAATACTCCCCAAACGTTTTACTTCATTGCCCAAAAACTTTTGAAAATTGTTGGAATCTCTTCCTTAGTTACATGTACATGTATGTTAGAATATCGTGCATTGCTTCCCAAACTTTTTCCTTCATTACCCAAAAACTGCGTGTCAGAAAGTCGTTTTTATCCAATCCAGGTAAAACCTCCATTCATTTATCAGAAAAAATGCTTGAATGTATCATAACGAGGACGTTCGAATGTTGTGTCATCACTTATGCCCCCACCCGCCTATCTTGATGCCGTAATCATTGACCAACACCTTTTTCGACTTTGTTTAAAAATTTCATCAAAAATGAATAATTTTTACCCAATGTTTTATAAAACAGCAATGGGGGAATCAATTTTGCGAACCCCCTTCCATCATCACTTGTCATCATTTATTTGGCCGACTGACCCCCAGGTCCCATAAGTTGATGACAATACTTGAGCATCCTGAAACAAGCGTGAGACGTATAAATGTTTACAAGATTATAGATTGTTTTCGAGCATCTGCAAATGGACATTGTAACTGACCACTTTCTCCAGAGTATTCTTATTGCACTACCTCTATATAGTAAATTTTGATGTGCATATATTCCAAGGTGTGACGATATCAAATTCAAGCGGACGAAGCAGATTTTACATTTTTTTTTCACCATTTTCTCGATTATCAAAACGTATTCGAATCCATTTCTGGCAAAATACATAAAGCAAAGTTATTGAATACCCCATATTACTATTTGTTTAACACAACAACTACACCGATTGCAAGCAATCAGCTTCTGACTTCTCATCAACTTGTCGCACATATCCATTAAATTAGAACCTAGAAGCTTCAAAGGCCCTGAAATGTGACTGCCAGACGCCCAGAACCAACGTCTAGCGTCTAGACAAAATTGCAACAGTGAGACGGACGAATGAACTACGTCAGCCGTCATATAACTCGTTACTGCCGCTGTATAATTGAAGGCAATTCACTGAAAGTGGCCTTATGACTGCACATTCGGAATTTTCAAAAAGGGTTGAGTGCCTAACGATTCGAATTGGAATAGGTATAGAAAATTGAATTATTGAGATATAACTGCACATGTTCAACAACAGATTACGATCCGGATCAGTGCTTTGGCATCATTCACCTTTGAGGTTGAAGCAATTGACGGGATGAATCCTAAAACGCGTTCTCTCTTATATTCGAATGCATTATTTACGAATTACATCGAAGCCCATAATTGTAATTATATACATATATAGAGAAACCATTACATAATTTCTCACCTTCCCAAGGGATACTAAAATTAATTATCACGTTGTCCCCAATTTAAATCGATTTGTCATCCAGGTAGATGACAGAAGATTTTAAATTTTACAAGAATATCTAGGCTTCCCACAGAACCTAGAAATCTTGGAAAACCTGGGAAAGTTAAGGGATTGATAACTGACAGGTAACCTGGGAAAGTCAGGGAAATTTGAATTTTTTTTCCCAAAAAGGTCAGGAGATTTCCTAACTTTTAATTATAATTTAAATCCAGAAAGTATTTCATGTATCGATTATAGCGTGTACCATGGTTTTATGCGAAGCTGACCTTTGCACAATGAAAGAAAACCGAAATATGGCAGATTGGTTCCTTCAATTTGGCTTCATTACGACAATATCGAAACTTGCCAAATTACAATAAATTTCTGAGTATACGTGAAAATCCAAATTAAAAAATCGTATTAATACTTTAATGTTACCTGAATTCGTTTAATACACAAATTCAATAATTATCGTCCTAGTAAAAGGCAGGTTCTTTTTATTTGACAATGGTCGATATGAAACCTAAATGTTAGACATTCCAACGACACTAATGTAACCAGAGAGAAAGACAGGTCAGAAATATCCAAAATTGCCAAAAATGAAATGTTGTCCTAACGTTCGAATACGTTTAATTATGGTTTGTGCAAAATAAAATATCTTGAGCAAAAGCCATGCATGCATCTTGGTTGCACCGTTAACGTAATTAGCATCGCCTTAAACTTAAACTAAGGAAAAATGTTGTAAGGAAGGGATAAAGGACCTCAAGCATCAATGAGCGAGTAAATAAAAGCAATGGTGAAAATGATCATTACTCTTATGGTTAACACTACATGTACATGTACATATGTAGCTCGATGATTCCCGATTGGAGGCGCCACCATCCATCACTGTATATGGACGACACGTTGTTCGGTCACGATTTGCTAATCTATCACGCTTAAGCCTATTTATCCATGAAAGTGAAGTTTATCATTCACTCCCATGCAATGACAATCCCTATTCTCAAATGGGCAGGTACAAATCCAAGCAAACAAAACCATCACTAACCGTTTGAGTCATTAATTTCCAGCAAATCCAACTTACGCAGGTTGATCATAAATTCTTTAAATCTTTAAAACTAGCGCAATTTAACTTGCATAAAACGTGTGAACATCAGGTAGTCAAATCTGCTTAATACTGCACGTACAGTTTATTACACTACATCCACTAAGTTTCTGTTCGGTTTCTTTTTGCAAGTTTCAAAAAATAACTTATGCGCAGGATCTTCTCACATTTTTTCCCAATCCATCGATCATCTGGCTCTGTGAAAGTGGCTTTCAATAATTAAACCGACTATTATTTTATTTGAAAAAATTAACGTCTCTAATCTTACAAAGGGTAAAAAAATCCTCACGCTGCATTTTAATACCAAATCCGACAAAGCCAAATACACAGAGGCAACGAGCACATCGCACTTTGCGCCTAAATTGGTCTAAATGAATTTGCATGGAAATTCGCTGCAATTCATCCAACATCTAAAAGCACCACGCTGCAAAAACAATGCGTGTTTACCATATTTGATGAAGCATGAACGGAATTGGTAGTGACGGCACATCCTTAGCACAAAAGACAAGCAATCGAAGAAAAATGTTTCCTGAAGGAAAAATTGGGAAGATGATGGCGGACGAAGAGAAAAAATCAGTAAAAAGGGGTCGAAAGAAAGAGCACACAACGAGAGTTAAGTGAAGAACAATGTTCAGTATGCAAAACAAGTCGAACATTTGCATACGATCATGAACATAAAAGGATTTTTTGGATGAAATGCACATTAGAAGTAATCACGGATTCGTAGTTTGGGAACCAATTCCAGAGTGGGCCGAATAACAACATTCACCTCTCCTATGCAGTTCATATATACATCTTAAAAAAACGGTTGCATTTTATAAACTGTACAGAACGGCTGTAGAAGATGTACATGTGCGAGTTGATTGAACAACATTTACACGTATACTTATATATATACGAAACATTTTTATATGTATAAACACATTTCAATATACTTATAACAAAATGACCAATTTAAATCATTTTCTCTCATTGTATACTGGTAGATGAATGAAAAAACTTGCTTTCTGTCAAAAAAAGTGCATGAATATATGCTTAGAAGAAGCAAATCTGCAAAAATTAAAAACGTTATTGGCAAAAACGAATGAATTTTACAATAACCTGCATGCATAAACATTTAGTTCCCAAAGGCTGATATATGTTTATAAAAAAGTTTAAACCACAACCAGCATTATGCCAAATCTATATGAGCGTATAACAACTCAATGTTGCATTACAAGGAATGTTCATGATCATGCAGCAGCAAAGGTATTTTGAAACAAAAACCACTATAGCATGCTTTTATCTATAATTGTTTTCAGATTTTGAAGATTTTAAATTTTATCTTACGGAAAAACGCATGATACGAAATGATGCATTCGAAGGCTATTGACAAATACACACGGCATGCATGCATAAATTCCATCAATTTTTAACCAATATGTTCTTAGCAATTAGCAATTGGTCCATTTTCCAATGAAGAAAAAACTCGACCCATGGACATACGTTCAACCCACTAGATTCAATTTTAAAGAGCAATGAAGTATAACTCCATAAATTTGAAATATCACATTAAACTTCACGAAATTTGTAAAAGGAAACACACGTGAAATGATCCTTAAATATGATATTAAAAGTTTCGCTTTGCCGCCCCATTTCCCTGACATTTTGGCTGTTCAATTTGCTTACCGAGCCTTGGAAAATACCACCTATAAATGTATCAATGTATAGGTATGACATTTAAAGGAAATTTTTATTTAAAAAACCACGCCAAATTAAAAACCGCATTAATTCAAATGTGTCTCGCGCTGCAATTACCAATTTTTTTTCCTAACGTTAAACGATTATAAGGAAGAAACATTAAAGCCTGAAATTACAATTGGAAATTAAAGTGTAGCAAAAGCCTTAAATTCCACGCACATCGGGTTAGACTAGGAAAATGACGCCATAAAAAGACGACTATGTAGTAAAAGAAAGAAAGTCTGATGAAATAGGGGGAGAAATGTAAGACTAAGTAGCAAATTCTAATTTAAAAACATAAAAACACATAAGGAATTAAGAGTAGGGGCTATAAGAGATCTTAGAAGCTATAGGGGAAAGCGATTTAGGCAAACTGGGGTCTTCTCGGTACCCCTTTCAGCCCACAGAGCTCTGGCAGGCCTGCCATCCAGACAATGCCAATTTCACACGAAATAAATTAAAACTTCAGGCTTCTACAACAACACAATTTGCATAGCAATAAATCTTCGGTGGGTTTCAAAAGGGTTTGCTTTTTCCGTTCCCCCAACCCATTTTTTAGGCCTAATTTTTTGAAACACGACAGCGTGCGCATGCGCCAACAAATCCCAATCTATAAGGAACCAATAAGAATTTCAGAGGGTGTATGAGGGGGTAATGGCAACGAGGCCGAGGGGTAATGTTTTAATACTGCTCAAGAAGGGTATAGGTACCCAAGGACTGTCTCTCTAGAAATCAATATTTGCGCAATTTAGTCGCGTTTTATGCCAGCCACAATCTGGAAAAGGGATTAAGAATAAAAAAGTACATGGCATTCAAAGAAAAGCTGAACGTATACATCAGGCATTTTCATTTCACGCCATTTTCCATTCCCTTATTGATTAAGGTTTCAGAAAATATAGTTCCATTAGTACCCCCTCCCTCGCATTTTAAAAGAGCTTACTACAATTAAGTTTCTGGCTCGAATTGTGTTTGGAGATAGGCTTGTAAAAAGCCAGCTATCCGAACGTCAATTAAAATTGCAGTTTTCAGAAATAAAAAACTGTTACATGTATAGTGAACCCCTCGACAATAACCGTATAAAAGCAAAGCATTATTCTGGAGTATACGCTCGTATACTACCCCATTAATTTTATATGAAAGCCAAAACTTTATCACTTTTTTATATTAAAACCATTTTGGCATTTCGAAAACTTAATGCATCTCAACTGCCAAATTCAGAAAGACTCAGATTATTGGGGACATATAGTTTAATATATATATATATATATATATATATACTGTATATATAAATAAACCAGACTTCTGCAGTGAAATAAAGATATAGTTTCGCAAAATCGTGCAATTACCTCAATACATGTCTCAATATATTACACCACAAATAATTAATCATGAATGTTTCATCGAAATGTAAAGAGTACAGTATATACAGTACATGTATATTGCACACTCAAAATCTCTCAAAAGGGAACCATATACTCTCGCTGTTTCATCTCTATATACTTTTGAGGCTCACCAAACCTTTTAATGGGTGCAATTATTCTCGTCGATATTAAAAGATTTCCTAATTGTAAATTATGCGTACAGGCCAACTTAGCCTTAATTTCCCATTAAACCGATAGCTTATTTAATCTATTCTTTGGAGTGGCCAATTAAATTAGATATATTGAAATGCAGTGAAACATCGGCAAAGATGTGAGTTTTTAACGAAGATTTATACAAGGAGGGGTTCATGCGTGTTAATGGTTTTGACTCTCAATCGACTAAAGAATCTTGCTTTAGTTTAGTTAATTAGTTAAACAATTGAATTGAACTAGAATGAGAAATTCATTGAAACACAATGGAAACTAGACCACATTCTTGAAACTTTGTACAACGAATATTATGTTTTTTAACAGAATACATGTAGTGAAAGTTCTTTGATTTATCAATATAAAACTAAGTTGTATTTATTGTAGTGTATTCGTGATCGAATACCCTGTATCGAAAAGATATGCTAACGAAACACTTTTCAGCAAATATTTTGCATAATTAGGCCTAAATGAACGGGTGCAGATGAGGGAATTGTTAGTGTTTTAATGACTGTTTAATGCGTGGCAAAATGTCACAAAATCATTAAATTATAATCAAGGGTTAGCGAAACAGTCCTATTAAAAAATGCGCCCTTACATTGGAAGGGTATGTTTTAGGAAGATAACAATGTCGGGGAATGAATAATTAAAGTTCAATAAGCGTAATATCAATTCGGATCTGATGCCTTTAAAATACTTCGCCCGTCGAATCCCTGCATGTCGCCGTATCATTTAATTTTGCTAAAAATGCAACTCAATTAAGATTCGCTATAGGTCTAGAATAATATTTTTTACAACAATATGAGAATTCTACGCTCTCGCATCGACGTTTATTATTCAAGTAAATGAAGATTTTTAAAAACAGTAGCTATAAAACACTGATGCATTTTTATTTTTATTTTCAGATTGACAACGTGATGGAAGCTATACGAATCCTACAAAAGCAACCCCCTGAAGCAATGCGGGGAAGCATAGAACGTCATTAACCTAACTGGATGTTTTCGTCTTTCCATGAAAAAAATCAGAGGACCTTCTTAATTACATAAATCGAGCATTTCTATGTTATTTTCACTGTTCAGGTTCGTTGCCTGCAGGCTTCAGTCACAAATAAATACGTTCCACGCACAGTATATGTAATGGGAACTGAGAAAATGTTTTCTTGCTTAACGTAAGTCAGATGGCAAAAAATATTGCAAAACGAATCGCTGGGGAAATTTATTATTAATTATGAGGAAAGCTTAATTACTCCCGAAGCATTTCGGGGAAATGAATGCATGCATGTCCGCGTGTAAACTAAAGAGTTTAAATTTGGCTTAAACATCTAAGCTACTGATGAAACATCTACATCAATGTACAATAAGGGCTAATCATAATTACGCTTTTACGAAAAGAAGATTCTCAAATTTACATTTTCATGACATAAAACATCTGAGTAGCCATTTTAAAATGGTAAAACATTTAATTGAAATGTATTTTAACAAGGTAAAATATTTTATTAAAATGAATTTGACACGCGTTATGATGATAAGGATTTTTCACCTATTGTATTAGCTGAAATCCACAGAGTATTTTAAAATTCTTATTATTTAATGATACATGAGCCGTCATCATATTTGCTACAAGTAGGGGTTTAATGATGGCCTGTTAAAAAACCATCACACTAAATCCTATAAATAGCAGCATGGGTATCATTCAATTTCCATGTGGTTCTGAGATAAAAATCCATGTTCAGTGGCAAGAACTTCACTTAAATTTTCCATATACAGTACAAGCTTATAATACGTATAATAGACGCAGCAGGGCACTCTTCCTGCAGGCAACTTCGAATTTTGGTATTAATGTATTGTAAACGCATCCCCTCCCTTATCACACTAAAAAACTGATATTGCACATTGTGCATCTTGTATATACTTATCCACTCTTTTCCAAAGTTAATTTTGAAATGATTTTTGCATGTAGGGACTCCCTTCTGTTTTCCCCCTCCCTGCTCCATATATGAGAGAAAAGTGATATCCTTTCTTAGAAATGAAATAACCATAAATGTTGGTTCCTCAATCCCCATCGTATATACCTCTTAAGATCGTTTCTTTGGTAAAACTTGCATTGCTCGTTTAAGAAGTTTCATTAATATACTCAATACGGGTATTTGGCGTGTACAATAAACAGGAAAAATTGTCTTCGAAACAGTTTCCATATTAATAATACAGAAAGCCACATTCATCTGCACTAAAATCATTTCCCCTATTTTTTTATAAAAGATTTAGAAATCGTATTCAACATTATTTAGTATTGTCTTATTCACTTAGCATGAAATTTAGATAAAACATTTATCTGTAGCATGGAAAAAACTGCCCAAAGTGTACGAAAAACTCACTGTATGCTATAGAGAAAATTCTTTTCAAGAAAAAAAAAACATTAAAGAAACAGAAATAAATAGTTATCACATCAATTGACAATGAAAGTTATCGGCCTATACATCCTATATTACGTCAATTATTTTGTCCTTTCCTCATATGGATGAAATCATCATTATTATTATTAACCGTGAATTAAATACTGTATTGTAAGCAGGCCTAAGGGGCGTGACGCGTGATGGCGCTTTATCAGGTTTTAGGCATGAACATCCATTATTAAAATATATTACGAAAAAATTAACATTTATTAAATATTCAACGATTTAATCCTGCCTTAAACTCAACATGCATTCATTAAGTTCCTAAATTATTCGACGGATTAATTGCGCTGAAATTTATATTACAAGTGTTCAATAAACATTTAGTAAACATCTCCACATGACCGTTTGTTTCCATGGTTGAATGCGCGTGTTTTGTAAAGTGGATAATACATGTATACTTGACCAATAGCTGCAGTAAAGTATTGGATAATATATTGCACCCAACAATATAATGCAAAGATGAAACTAAAATATTTTATTCCTGATTTTCCATACCTTGTTTTAATTGATTTAATTGACAAAACTAATTTGCATGCAAACATACACCAGTCTGGAGCAATTATATTGCGTTACTGCGTTTTCCTTGCAAGTGCACGGAAAGCAAGTCGATATTTTTAAAGTGCATTTCTTTATAAATTTGTCACGTGTATTTTCATTGTTATCCCATGCAGATTTTTGATATTCAGTGCTGTATACATGCAAGTATTAGAACGAAAAAACCTAAACAAAACAGTTTTAGATACTTTAAGATGCTTTAAGGTGTACATGTACATTGTATGAATTCGCTAAAATGACCAACTTTCCATACCCTGTTTTAATTGACGATTAAACAACACTAAGCTGCATGCAAATTATGAGATGCCAGTCTTGAGATATTGAGTTACGGCTTTTTCCTGTTTAAAAAAATGCATGTGCATGGAAAACAAGTCGAAATTTTATAGTGTATTTTTTTATAAATTGGCACGTGTATTTTCAGTGTTATTCAACTCAGTGGTGTTATCTTGTGCACATTTTTGATGTTCAGATCCGTACATACATTTACAGGTATTAACAAAAAGATGCTTTGATTTCTGCCAATAAAGGAAGTACAGTATACATGTACATGCATGTATACAACCATTATTATTATTATTATTACTATTATTATTTGAATCATTACCGATATTCAGAATCTACACGTACGTTGTTGTAGATTTTAACCGCGCAATACTTTTGTTAGGTCATATGCCTCCATGATAATTTACCCATTATAAAAACGTCGGATATCAGTTCCGGAAATAAAAAAATTAAAAATTTAGCTTATAAAATCCATCGCGAGTTCTTTCCTCCACAATTAAACCCACGTATATTTCGTGCACGTAATTTGCGAGAAGCCCAAGATTAAACCCCGACAGAAAATAATTCAAAACGCATAGCGCAGCCATTGAAGACGTTCAAAAATGAGAAATTCCGTCATTATTACATTACAAGAATGTCTCATTAAAGCTTGCCTTCAGATGATGAACGTCATTCACGCGACGCCGAGGAGACAAGCCCTTGCCCCTGGCCCCGCCCCCACGCTCACGCTCACATAATGGCGTGACGTCGAAGGGATGCTGTCCAATGGGCGCGCAGTATCTCTCGCGGGGCGGGCTCAGAAGATGCGGGGATCTGATTGGTGGATCGCGATGTTGGGGATCTAGCAGCCATCACGCGACGCTCCAGAGCCATATTTATTTCGAAAATGAGTTTAATCGAAAGGCCTGTTTTATATCCCGTGAATCCGAAATGCACGGATGGTATCATCTGATAAAACGTATCGAAACTGTACATAATATATAATGTAGAGTGATGAATTTCGAGGAGTTAATTCGAGCGATGGCATCCAGGAAGAGACAGAGCGTGTAAAAGCGCATTGGTACAAATAACGTATATTATGGGTCACTTCTTGGGGGTTATGTTTTTACCAGTCATTAATTAAAAGCCATGATAAATGCCATCGTCAATCAAACCATGGTCGAAGTTTCGAAAGTACACGCTGCATGCAAGCAACATGATAAATGAGCAAAACAGCCAAAAATTATCATGTATAAAAAATTATCAACGGTATAGCCTCTTTATTTAATTATTAGTGATTGGGTATACCCTGTTGTAGGGGTGTGCATGCGAGTCTTAATGTGCTTACATAAAGGCGTTTTTACGACTAAATATTTAACGAAAAATTCGCTTCCAGAGAAACTGACATAATATGGCTGCTACTGATCTATGTTATCGCTGAAATTACCATTTCTGTTTGTTTGAAATTTCACATTGCTTTTGTAACTTGTACAATAAATGATTAAATTCAAATGTTTTCTAATCATCACCTTTCTTTAAATTGTACAACTAGAATGATATCGGTACATCGGGGTTCCCACTAAAATTCTCAAGTCGACATCCCTGATATTCCCTGAGAACTTTTAGTAATTTCCCTGACATTTTACATAAGATTTCTTAAGCAAAATGATGGATTTCATCCCACATTTTATAAAATATGATGACTAATTTTCACGAATTCCCCGACACTTTTTCATTTCTCTGACGTTTCCTGATTTTCTCTAACTTTCCAGAAAGTGGGATCCTTGTACGCGTACAATTAAATTTATGGTAAAGTTCGCTTATGATTTAAAAAAGATTATATTTAGCCCGCTTATATTATTTTTGCACGGTCAAATGAACTATTACACGTTTAAAATGTTTAAAGTGAATTCTGTACATTTTGTCCTTTTCAATAAAACTGATCAACACTGATCAACTGATCAACAGTAAAACACATGCAATTCCGAAACGTTTCATGTTTTGTCGGGTAAACCAAGGAGGAAATGTCTATTTTAGCGTGAACGTTTTTCCAATTTCAACAGTAACGTAAATGAAATAAACTCGTGATTCAATTTCGAAAATAATGTATTTCAGCATTTAATCAAAGCAATGTCCCTTGAAAGGTGCGGATATACATGTATATGCAAAGAAAACTTCGGTAGAAATTAAAGGCTATACTAAAATTGGACAAAAAAAATTTCGCAGGATCTGCGCAATTCACAAAATTGCATGGGCGTAAAGTCTTTCTGGGATTTGGTATAGCTCTGCATTCGTGGCTTTTCAAGCAGCATCCCATCATGAAGAAATGATGAAAAGCCTGCAAAGAAGTGCATATTAATGGGGGTTCAAATTCAAGCTCAAATGATAATAATGATGATGATGATGCTGAAGATGAGAACGCACGTTGAAGAATTATTAATAATCAATTTTTCCAAAAGCTTTTAAAAAACAGCGTACAAGTTATTCGCCTTACAAGGCAAGTAATTTAATTAATGAGCCTATGCAGGCATGCGTGGAAATGCATGGGGGCTGAATAATGTCAACGAAAAACGATAAAAATCGTATTTATGCAGAGCTCACCAACCCTAAGTCGAAATGCCGCATTAATTAGACCTTTTCTTAATTATTGCGCAAATACGTAGATGCAACGTTGCCAAACTGAAAAATCGAGCGTCGCAAATTAAAAAAAAGCATTTTTACTGTATTGTAACGTTTGAAGTTTGAATGTGATGGATAAAATCACCGTGAAGAATAACATTGAGATAGATAAATATATTTCGATAGCGGAACATTTCTACAAGTATTTTACATAAAACATACTGATTTTCTTTATTTTCTGAAAACTCTGTAAAATGCTGAGATATTTTAAAACAAAAATAATGTGCATGATTATAAACGTTTTAATCGAAGATCAATTAAGATAAACTCGAATTCTATAGCATGTAAAATGAAAAATAAAGTTATCCACTATATATTGATGAGCGGCATTTATTGCAAGGTTAATCCTTGCATTCGGTTTCGGTATGATTTTTGTATGTATTTTTACATATTCTCTTGTGACATGTCTAGCTTTCATCGACTTATTTCGCTTGAAAATAAAATATTATGATCCTAATATATAATGATCAATAATGCAGCATATAATTAGTGTATCAATCGCTAAACTTGAGCTGAATAACTTGCATATCAAAAGAGAACTGGTTGACATTTTACAGTTCTTGACCCTTTAGCATCACATCTGATGAGATATGAGAAGGCAATAAAAGAAACTGATATTTCAAACAGGCGTTTTCTCAAATATTTTGCAACAGCTAAGCATCCTCCACCAATAAAACTTGCGAGCAAGCAACTGTTTCCATCATGCAGTACCCAATATGGGCAAATGTCCACGCAGTTGCATTTGGGAATTTCAGTTCACGTTAAATTATCTACATGTATTTCAGCAATTTTAAAAGCATAACTTTGAATACAGTAAGATGTCAATCACAAAACATGCAGGCAATGCTTTCAAAGCACATCAGTAAATGACACCGAGTTTTAATTTGTATCTATCAAAAATTGTCTCAAACGATATGTTAATACACTGATTACGATTACTGAATTTCCAAAATAAAAATGTCATGGTTATTTTCCTGAATTTATCAACTTCATGGTCCAAAATCAATTACATATACATGTGCTAAACTAACTAAAAAACCATAGCAATGTGATGAATGTCCTTCGAACAACTTTTGAGACATAATAAGCCTTAATTGTTTGGAAGGCACCTTGCACGCATAATTTAAGCAATTAATACACGAATCAGAATGACATACAATATTTCACACGCAGTACGGGATTTATACTTGGAAGATTAATTGATCGCTGTTAATGTGAATTAAAAATGGCTGCATAATTTCAGCAGACTTGATTTCAGAATGATGGCTATACTCTTTTACCAAATACATCATATTTTTCCAAACTTTATGTGCGTAATATTGTTTTTGTTTATTACATGAAAGTGCCAGCATGATCTACACAAATGTATTACTACAGTGTATCATTATTTTTTTTCAATGGTACTATGAATTCTATGTAGTGTTTATGTCAATCACAATGCTTTTACTAGCTGTCATCCCATCTTCATTCGCATAAACGGAAAAATATGAGGTAGAAAAGAAATAGCAACTATAAGCTAGATTTTAATTATTTTCAGTCAGCTTTTGTCGCTGTATTTTTTCCCTATCGAGTTGTCATGAGACAACGTTGGGCTTTAGACCCTGGTAATAAGCCACGTGACTTAAGTAACCATGGCAACTAATTAATGAATTAAGATTTGGCAAAAGCACGCTGCATTTATACAATCCATGCGAATGGGTGGGGTTTCGAAGATATGAAATGCGAGGCAACGGGGGCTTTTGACAACCAACATTTATATTGAAGGTAAGATGACTTTAATGAAACGAATTAAATTCAAATCTCGCACAAAACAGCTTTCTGCTTTCAGGAGCCTTTTCTCCCTCCAACTTTTCTTTTTATACCCAACTAAAAAATGTGAAAGAAAATGTTTTTGACATCCCAACTTCATGCCAGATATTTTGGTTTGAAAAGAAAGGGCTGCCAATCAATCGTGGAAACGTATAATGAAATCAGGGAATTAAAATTAAAATTTGCTCACCGAAATACTTGTAGAATTCCAATCAATAAAGTAGTAAGGGCATACAGTATGTACATGTATATGCCAAAACGTGTGTAGTGGTCCAAAAGGTTTTTTAGTCCTAAAGGTCCTAAGACCTCTAACTCAACGTTTAAAATCAAACGTGTTCACAAAAAATTCTAAAATGTAGCATATAACTTGTAATTATAAGAATAAGGGAGACGTTTTGAAAGCGTTTCAAGTACGAAAATCAGTAATAATTGAATGAAAAAATAGCAAAATATTTGAAAACTGAATCAATCTGGATACTTCATGTCGAAATTAAGTTTTATAATGCATATTTCGAAATATCAGCAATGCAGGAGATGCTATGCCTGTACAGGAAACCTTAGACGACAATGGACTGGGTCCGTATAACTTATAGCTGACAAACCTTGCTTCAGCAAAGGGATACTCAAAGTGGAATTAATTGAAATGCATATTTTGATTAGACAACATCTTATTGAAACAAATCCTGCATGTACACCTGTTATAAATCAGATGTTATTAATATAAGAAATATTTTGGTATAACCAAACACTCCCAGTATAGGCCTACTGGAAATTTGGCGTCTAAATTTAACAACCACGTTTGGTATACACTGCACGAAGCCATTATCAATGTATAGATTAATTTCGTTTATATCAAATATTGTGATCTGACCGTAATCTTTACTGGAAAACGCATAAACAAAAGGATAAAACGGCGAATTGTGCTACCAAGCAGCCATTTTTTAAAGTCCGTATTAGACATGCTATGAAGCAGACGGACTATGTCTAGACCGATAATTACGAATACTGAAAATGCACCCTTTCTCTAAATGTATCGTAAGGATTAAACAGCATAAATGTGGCTCCAAATAGAATTTTCAAAGGTAAATAAAACGAGGACAGAACATAAGGTTCGATAGATTTGTATGACGAGACAGTAACCAGGAAATGAGCAGTTAAAACAAACTATACAGTATAGAAGGCATCTGCCAACATACAGTACAATATTTGTCAGACAGTTAGATATTTAACGTCCCATATATTCTAACTTAATTTTTGGTACTTAAACAGACTGTCTTTGCTTAAAATGCACTAAAAAACTAAAAAATAACAGGCGGAAGAAATTTGGCACGTTAGATGACATGCAGTTCAGACTGGGATTTTATTTATTAAATATGCATATATTGAATCTACATACATGTATTGCAGGTGTGCTCCCTTCATAAAAATTTTGATACTGTATTTCAAAGTGGGGATTATACGTTACTCCTTTATGAGTGTAAAAATTCATGACATTAGAAATATGAAATGAAAAGGAAAGAATATGCCAGTCCCCCAGGGACCGAACCCTAAGCAAACACGTTTGGAATATAAATTCAACAGCTTTGACAATATAATAAACCAACTTCGTTTATTTAGTTAAATTTATGCAGTTTGAAAAGTCAGCTTTCGTCTAAATATTGAAATTTAGACGTCAATTCTATACGTCAAACCCGATGTTGAAAACAGGGAAGGGACTTAACTTGTCATACAAGAATGTAATCGAAAAATAATCGTTATATCCGCTAGCTGATATATGTAATCTTGCTTCTTATGGATTAATTCTGCGGAAAACTATTTTAGTTGTATAAAGATTAAAGCACGCAAATGGTGCTAAATTTGGAGAAGATTTGCCTCAATTGTTACAATCAACTCTGGTCACTTTTCTTCCTTTAAAACTGCATTTTTTTTGGCAAAGGGGCTTAACATGTGCACCACCAATGTTCCTTTTATTTTTGAGTGCACTGCTTTTGGCTGTTTTTAAGTACTTTAGTTAAAAGAAAAATTGAATATCGGAAACTAATTATCACCTCAAAGATTAAAATTCTACAGGTGCACTATAGCCTATACATGCAGACATATAGCACATGTTATATTCGAAAATATGCACATATCATCGAATTATATAATAAAATTAAATGCGCTAACCAAATTCTCATCTATAGGACCTTTTGAAGAGGTCCCATGGGTTCATATGCTGGCATACAACGTATTCTTTACGCGCTATACGGAAAGAAGGATCAACCTGGTATAAAAGGCCCTTTGAACTCCCTTTTCCTCATTCTCCGCATGCAATGGATACTAAACATGGGTCTTTTCCCCTCATTAGAACTCGTTCACGAAATCCGATGATCAAAAGCCGATTAACAATCGAGGGACACCATGGTGGCACGGCGGGGATTGGGACCAAGGTGGCTTTGGACCTCTTCATAATTTTCCAAAAAAAATAATTATAATTTTGTTGGCAGCATTTTATGGAAACTGAATGAATAATCGCATCGAGTCAAGATGATGTAAGATCGTTTTCATCGAAGGGCTTTTGGATGCTTTTTGGGTCCATGCATGTAGCAGTTTAAACATGTTTTGATGACGTAAAGTTAGAAATAGTTTCCTGTTAGCATGCACAACTACCTATAAGTAGCAACCTAACTGTGGTCAGTTTGAAAGAATTTAAAGAATTGGCAATTGCAATAAATACATGTATCGAAACCTGCAAACAATGAAGTTATTTAAAGATGCTCAATACGATTTTATAATTAAAGAATATCGCAAAAGGCTTGAAACCAATCACTTCTCATGAAACCTTATTTAAAATAACCTTAAATGCAAATGCTTCTAAATTTTTAAAAAAAGTTGTATTAGCATCGCTATAGACTTTAATGTGGGTGAATTCTAAAATATTCGTTTTTTAACTGCTTTTTTATATGCACTGTTGACAATCAATGCCACTATATCTTGATAAAATATAGATCATCTTTGAAACACCTGCTTCTACCAGTCCTAACACTGCAATTGGAGATATAAATTCAAAAGTGCATTTTTAACTATGAATGCTGTTTTGAATGTGTTTTACAACCGATTTGGATATCATGCACTGCATCCACTAAATCAATTATAACTAAAAAGCATACTCTTATAAGATATATGTATACAATGTAAAGCACGTAGCAGTAGAAATAGTACTCGCAGGAACATGAAACTTAACCTACGATTTTGATTTGTGAAGAATAGTATAGGACGTTGCAAATTAATTGTTACGAGAAAGACAGCCGATAAGAATTCGTATTAAAGATCCTAGAACCAAAAAAAACCCAATTGCATCAATTGTAAAATAAACAAAAAATGTACAAATAAATAAAATATTTTGAAGCTCGAATTCACTGACATGCTAGAATACACAAGCAGCCAAATTGCATGAGTCCTAGGAACTCCACCGAACTGACAACAAAAATGATAAATATTAATACACACCCAATTATGCAAATGAAGCAGTGATCCTGGTTTCCAATCACAGGAAGATCATTCAGCAAGCAAGATGGCGTTGGGGGGTTCTTAACGTTTACCACAACACCAACAAAAACAACAACAAGCAAAGGGTCCAATGGTCTTAATCCGTCCATTTTTTGCGAGGGTCTCTGGTCCACCATTGGGGCCAAGAGGAGGGTGGGTATGCCTTCTCCGAGCTCCCCTCGACGCATCTTAATCTTATCCCATTGGGTTCTTCTTAGACGACCAACGATTTGGTG
Organism: Kryphioiulus occultus; assembly: GCA_034687865.1. NCBI lineage: Eukaryota > Metazoa > Arthropoda > Diplopoda > Julida > Julidae > Kryphioiulus > Kryphioiulus occultus. Next base: position 28,057 of record JAQGAF010000565.1, on the reverse strand, counting down.
AAAAATCGCTGATTTTCGCGTTTTAACCCTCGAAAAACGCCCAAACTGGCGTGAGACAGCATCCGAAGCGAACTGAAACCCTTGGTCGAAACACAACAACAAACCCAAGGGTAACAAACAAGCAACCATGCATCAGGCTGGGTTGGGTTCCAAGTTGAAAGCAAAAAAACAACCCCCTAACCCTTTGGCAACCAACATCCAGGCAGCCTAATTGATATGCATAACATGCAAATTATTTATTCCTATATCCTCCTCGTAGAGTACAACAATGAATATGCAAATTTGTTGCTTGTCATTTAACTCGCCTAAGTCCAGACAGTGGCAATGAGGAGTCCAGCCGCCCCCTCAGGTCTACCTAATCCTTAGACAATGGTGGGGGCACCTTCATCTTTTTACCCCCTTTTTTGGGCAGCCTCCCCCTTGTCCCGTTAACCCTTCCAGCACCGAAACCCGTGCGTGGAGCCGTGAATAGGCTCCGGTAAGGCTTTTAACTTGGGGCCATGGGAACCTTCTTGCAACCCTTTCATGCCGGAATGCAGGCCTAGACTGAGGGGGTGAATTATGGACGCCAAAAACGGTGACAATGTTGGGCCAAACTATTCATCTTTCTTGGAGTCAGTCAACCGAACCGAGGTCCGGTGTTTACCCCCTTCGCACCCCGCCTTAAAACTCCCCAAAAATACACAGACTACGAGAATACGGCTGCAAACAACGAGGGACCCAAAGGGGTAAAGGGACTCAGGCAGAGCCAGGAGCTTACAGAGAGGGACAGAGTAAGGCCACAGACCATGGCCACGAACCTTTAGGGGGCTCCCCCTTCACAACACCAGTTGCGAGGGTAAAGAAGAAGGGCAAAGTGCCACAAACATCTTTGCATATATTAAAACGCTGTAACTAAACACTTGGCGCCTTTTGCCACACATGCATAAAAAAGGCACGCCGGGAAACGGAGTGGCAGCGCCACCTATGGGCCTTGTCGGGAACATTAGACCGCTAATCTGATCGATTTAAGATGCTCGGAAAGAGGAACATAGAACACCGAAGGAATTATGGAAGAAATAAACCTAGTCTATGCATTTGTCCCAGCTTGAGTCAATATACGTGTATAGGGGTTGAAATCGAAAAGAAACGATATTGCAATACCCAGTTTACACCATAACATGCAATGAGAAAAAGTGACATTCTAATTCTGCCATTTTTCACAAATGTGGCCAAACGAACTATCAGGGTACACAAAATCCCCTGAATTTTCCAGGTTTTTTTAGGTTAATACTTTTATTTTCCCCTGACCTAGAGTTCTACATCGAGCAATATGAAGTGAAAAATCTGATCATGGTCGTTAATATTATTAGGACGATGTAATTTTTTAATTTGAACTATCAAGGAAGTCACAAAGAATTTTTATCTCAATTTTCATTAGGTGTAATTAGAAGCTCGGAATTTATATTTTTGGAAAATTTCGATATTGTCATAATGAAGCCAAATCATAGAAGGAACCAATCCGCCATATTGGGGTTTTCTTTCATTGTGCCAAGGGATAGATATAGGATCGATATTTAAAATATCTTCTGAATTGCAATTATAATTAAAAGTTAGGCAATCCCCTGCCTTTCTCAGGTTTCCTTCTGTGGGAACCCTGGCTATGTATAGTGCAATGGTTTTACTGTAAAAAATGTGGTTTATTAAATGTTATCATTCAAAATGTATCGAAGTAGGATTCTAAAGTTCTTGTAAGCAAACGACCAAAGACGGGAATAAAATTTGTAATAAATTAACGAATTAGAATAAGTACCTAACTAAAAAGAAACAGTATTCCCGGTAACAAAATGCAGTGCCAATGGGGAAAGTACAATAAATGAAAATTTTAGTCAGCATTATGCACCAAGCAGTAAGTGGTTACACTGGAACTGATTGTCAGACAAGATGAACATGAGATCCATAATTGCATTAATCTCATAGAATTTTAGGAGATAAGTTCAGAACATTCGACGCAGTCTTCTCTTGAAACAGATAAAGATTATCCAAAATTCTAAATACTGGCGGCGTAATACATGTAGATAGGAAATCCAACTTTCATGTCTGCACGTTATTCGTTCGACCATGTATACCATGTTCACAGTGGACACCAGCAGAATGGAAGAAGATTACATGAAGGGCTTCTTACCATGGTGATATGTCAGGTATACATAAAGGATGATATAAAGCCGATGCCTGTCATAATACACTTCAAAAGATTTCATGTTGATACATAGGAAAAAAGAAGATGATAATAAAGTGCTTTCTGAATGATAACGTGCGTGGTTATACCGCTATTTGGTAAAATTGCTGTATCACGAATTTTGTCAATAAAAAAATGCTCGGTGCGAGGATGAAGCAGCATTACAAAAGGATTTGCATGTTCACCTAGCGACAATAAGGCAGAGTAAAACGTGACAAATCTCTTCTTAGGCAAATAATCGAAGTTAAATATGAATATAGAAGGGGTCAGACGGCCCCTCACCTTTATCACACATTCATGGGACCACAGCAAACAGTCTTTCTGCGTCTATCAAACTGGGCCCCCTCCCGCCCCAAAAAAAATGACTAGGGTGCATCACAGACACTTGCAATGTCACTATCAAGTTTTAAGCTAACCGCATTTAAAAGATGAAGGCCTAAAGGCCTACCAGGAAATCCACAATTCTTTAAAAAAATGAGTGTGTTGAAGGCCAACAACCGATTTTTGATCCATTTTTCTAAAACAAATCTCTAATTTTGCATAAAATGAATACACAACATTATACATTTATCCAGTATGATATTTATCGCTGGAGAATCATGTTAATTTTTAAATAATCGATAAGACGTCAATCCAGGGTTCCCACAGCTTTAATTACATAAAATTCAATGACTTTCCCTGATTTCCCATGTTAAAAGATTTATTTTACCCTGCCTTTACCCTGCTTTTACTAGGACGATAATTATTGAATGCACTTTTTTAATTTTTATTTTTAATTAGAAGTACTAAGATGTACTAAGATGCACTAAGACCAATCTGCCATATTGGAGTTTTTTCATTGTGCAAAGGGCAACTTGGCCGAAAAAAACGTACACGCTACACTCGATATATGAAATACCTACTGGACTGAATTTATAATTTAAAGTTTGGAATCCCCCCGACTTTTTGAAAAAAAATTTCAAAATTCTGCTACCTTTCCCAGGTTCTGTGGGAACCCTGTCAATCAGCTGCATAGTTACACGTGTTTGCTTTTTGCCAAGACAACATATTTAATTATATCTTTAATTTTGCCCAGACATTACATGTACATGCACTGGTCAAAAGGCCATCTTTGAATATTTGGCTAAAATTGATGCTTTCTAACAAACAAACGGAAATGTGACGGGTAGAGGGCTTTTTATTAAAGTTCGAATGAAACTAAAATGAACACAATAAAACTGTACATTTTTGGAAACTGACCATGTCGGAAAACCCGTTTTTAAGAATATGAGTCCAAACTATGGTGCCCTAAAAGCATCCCCTCGCCGTAAAAATGGGCTCTATGTAGGCTCCAATGCTAGCTAAAAGTCAATTTGGCTTTTTGTTGGACCATTGGACTGATGCAAAGGTTCAGGCGACGCAATCTCTCCCTGTACTGCAATGCGCCATTGCGTACCGATAAAGACCTTCCAAAAAGCCCTTGATTAATGATGGTGAGAACGAGACTATTGGCATGAAAACAATTGCCCCTATCCGGGCTCTTTTGCCGCCCCAATGCAAACCCTTCAGCGATTCTGTCTAAAAAAGGACAGTAGTTGCCTCCCTCCAATCCAGCCCCATTCCTCCCCCTTACTAAGAAGTAACCATAGGGGTCCTGACTTAAGATAGATTAATATACCCTACACCCAGATTATAATAATGCCCCTTTAGAGGTAAAATAATTTGCCAATATAAAAAAATTATGATGGAATGCTGGATCTTAATCGCGGTGGGGCAGGAGTCTTCTAAAGAGGGAAAAGGGTTCTAGGTTGACATTCCTTCATAAAAAATGCAGGTTACATTTCCCCGTTCCCCAGTAAAAATACACTGAATGGGGAATATCATACTTGGGAAATTTCATAATTGCAGCATGCGAATATCTTCTACAACGCAAATGTGTTTATTTAAAAAACGAAAATAAGTAGCGTCAAACAGTGTTTGTGTCAGTGGTTTCAATTCAATTCAACTCTCTTAAAGTACGTATCAGGTTAAGAGGGCACAATTTCGCTCTGAGTGTTCAGAAAATGACATGTACTCGCATACGATCATCAAAATCGCACGTGCCAGAATTCCAATTCGGGCGTGAGCTGACCTGGTGTTCATTAGAAATTATAGCAGGCGTATTAATGCATTCCAATTTTAAAAAAGTTATCGGGTTCAAAACGTCCACCAGAGGGCAGAGTGAGATTCAGCACTCTTCACCTGATATCTTACCTTGGGATCTTACATTGAGATACAACTGTAAAATTAGCGAGTGATCGGCATTTGACGTCATCTTGAAAAAACGTATTTTTTTTGCAACATAGAATGCCTTTAACTACATCTATGTATAATCTCACGTTCTATACGGTTACCATGGATTACGCGTTGTCCACTTTCTCCCGCATCGGCACGTGACTCAATTCAACGAATCCACGCTAACGAGTTTTGGCGGCAAATTCGAAAAATACGGACAGACTGCAACAAAGCCATGATACCAACGAAGGCCATGCGCATTTCAACCAAATTATACGTTTGGAACGTTTCGATGAACGTGTATCGATATAAATATAAAACTACACAGGATTAATCAGTGCATCGCTAACGTTCTTCCCGAATATACATGTACAATGATCGGCTGCGTATAATGCGCGTAGTACGCACCAATCAGACCAAGTTTCGTGGGCTTAGTGCTAATGTTTTGGGTCTTGCATTTAATAGTCGATGTATTGACTATCGAGATTTTGGTTTTTGTGGTTTTTCCCCAAGACGTTTTCATGCATTCTTTTTACCTTCCTTTCTAAAAATCCAACCAAGCGTTGATCTACTCTGACGCGCCTATGATGGCTATGGACAAGCTTTTGAATTTGTTCATCAAAATTCTCTGATAAGTCTGCTGTGCAATTGAAGAATACTGAAGCTAGTATCAACCAGCACTTCCTTATTATAACAGATTAAAATCTACTATAATTGTCGGAAAGCATTGACCACAGCATTTTTCACTTCCCAATAGCATCTGGTGGAAGAACCCATCCCCTTAAATTCTTAATCACCAACCACCAAAGATCGCAGGAATTCACGTTTAAGGCACTTATATTGCTAAGGTATCATCAAAATGGGTAGACATAGTTTTATTTCAATAATGATTAACGGGCTAGACGTTTTATTTTCGTCGGAAGCCTCAAAAATATGTCATTGATGTGACCAGACATGCAGTGACATGGTCTTACAAATCGAGTAAACAAGATACAAGCGTTGGTGCTTATTAATGACTATGCATGCAAAACTTGGACGTAATATTAAAGGCTGAAATGCCTTTTCAGCATTCAAATCGTTAATAATATATCACCAACCACTTGTTTTGTACATTTCTAAACATGTGATATGCATCTACGAAAGATGACCTGAAAGATGAAAGATGTGGGATGCTTGCACCATCAAATTATGTTCAGATTTTTGATCACTTCTAGAAAAGCATAAGAAGGTTATTTCCTGAATTGCATCAGCTAATAATCAAAACAGATATACCACAAAACTATTAAAAAACGTGCCAACGATATGAGAAGTGCAGCTTATATCCAAACAAATGCTTAAAATCTGATTTTCTGTTTGTTTCTTGCACATGTATGCATCACGTTTAGCCAGTAGTTAACTGTATTATTTGGAAGACAAGGAAGCCACGCGATTGGCTACCATTTTCTCGAATGTTCCACGTTTCATTCTTTAATAAGCCAACACCAACCACTTGTTTTGCCAAGCCGAAAAAATTTTAAAAAACCACCCCAAGAAGGATAAAGCTTGCAACTAATTAAAAGATAATATTTTATTAGAGCCGCAGTATATCGCATAAAGATTTAATTAAATTCCTATTCAAGGCACGTCAAGAGAGGGCCAATACGTACCATGAAACCATGCATGCCCAAACTTATGGGCCCATTTGGTCATTCTCGATATTAGCCTACTGATTTAAGAGTGTTTATCTTAAGACAATTTTCGTGTAATTTACGGGTCTAAATGGCCAATTCTTTAAGCAGAATCTTAGATAAAAACACAAAACCGCCCTGACACGTGCCTCATATACATGTTCTGCATGAGAACTATCCACGAAAATCTAATCTAGGCTGGTGGAGTTGTGGACCATATTTTATGAGCATAAACAAGTGCGGGCACAAGAGTTAGAACATTATACGACTGCGAAGACGTCACATGAAGGAGTGTTTTTTCCTCTCTTCCACGAACGACTTTTCCGAAACATTAACGTCAGAAACGGTTTTGGGAATGTAATACCCAGATTCAAAATGGTGGCCTTTGAAAAACTACTGTTGGCCCTTATCAGTGTTCACGCTCATTTTGCAGTGAGTTACAGGCACAAACTCGTAAAAGTAGCTGTAAGTGGGCTAAAACTATGTTTATCTTCTTTATGCACAATGTTTTCTCGATTTCGTAAATGTACCACGAACGTCTCACAGGATTAACAAGGCTCCGGACCATTTAAAGCCATTTAAATTATGAAGAATGGACCTTTTTTCTCACTGGATCCAGTTAGAACATAATTAATAGGTGAAGAAGGATTCTAAGAAACTTACGCAAAATTTTAAAATTAAGAACAAATAAGGAATGGAAAACTAGCCGTTTACTTGGGGTTACCTGGGGTTTAACTAGTATAATTAATGGTACAGCAATGAATTCCACAGGAAGCAGTGGAATGCAGCATCCTTGCACTGTTTTTGGATACATTTGCAAGGCATTAATTGCAAAGCAATTCAATAAAAATGTACAGTATATAAAATCTATCCCAATTACATCATTTTTGGATTGATGTAGCGTACAGACGTATCCTTACCTTGATTGGTGACCGAGTTCATCAGGAAACAAGGTCGTAAGGCTCTTAGCTCCTCCGTGAGACATCAGTGCGAAACTGAACCATCCTTTTCATGTGATTTGACAATGGCGCAAAATCCCGTTCTCCATTAAATAAATCGTTACACTGGTAACTATACTAAAGGGAATACTGTACATACCTAGAAAGAAAAAAAAATCCGGATTAAGAAAACTGGAGACTAAAATATTCACTATGCCTGGGTCAAACATGTACCCATATTGAGCAATTATCACATATCAATGAATACTAATAGAACTCGTTTAGCAAAAATAGTTAAAGATGTACATATGGAGAAGATTTTTTTCAAAAAACAAGTATTTTGAAGAAATTAGGCCTACCGTATAGTGAAGGGATAAATAAATTCATGAAAAGCTCAAACGTAATTTTTATGTAATTCCGAGCATTCAGTGTTAGTTATGGTATTGTAGTGCTGCTGACCAACACGCCCCTACACATGTAGATCACTAGCCCAGGAAAGTGGCTAGCGAAGGAGTGTATCTGTACATGTAAAAGACATCCTCGTTCTAAGTTTTTTTTTCAAAATTAGTTTTCAGCTAATATTCTGTATAATTAAAATAATCGAATAACTCTCAAAAACAGAGGATAAACAAGTCAGACGCCATAAAGCACACTGTTCTATTTGGGTTATCCATTAAGTATTTTCGAGTCACTCAGTTCAACGTATTTATTACAGATATGTATACAAGGCGTCTTTTCCCACTAAGACAGTATCAGAATTATTGCTTCGGAAGGATATTTGACTGTCCCTTTCATGCCCAATTTCTCTTCAGGAAAGTTTCAATGGTAACTGGCACAAGCCCACTCGAGTATCCTAGAAAGTGACTTCTGTGGGCTGCTTCCAGCCAGTGACGCAAAATTGGCCATTGACCAAACCTATACAGAGGGCTTATAAAAAGGAACATGAAAGGTAATGACGTAAATTGGCTTTTATAACGTAGTGAAATAGGGAAGCAATTCAAGTGATCATTTCGATGTTGTAAATTGGCCTAGCTGAACAGTAAAAAACTAAGCTCGAACAACATTTCACAGCTTGACTTCTTTATTTGAGATCCGACTATTCCTTATCGGCATAACTTTTTACTCAACCCATATCCGTAGATGGACCCCATGCATGCAAATGGGGGTTAATATGAATGAAGGAATTCAGCTCTAGTAACCATGGATATAATTCAACTTCAATGTGAAGTCTCGCTGATTTTTTTTTAAACAAACTAACTTTTAAGGTCTAAAATAAAAAAGGTAATTTTGGTTTAACCTTATATTTAACGACCTCCATAATCACAGCTTCCACAAGCACATCCTACATGGACGATACAGAAGCAAATGCAACAAAAAATAGGCACGAATGGTGCTTTGAAAACCTTAAGTGCTTAATATACATGTAAAGTTAACGTGCAGAACCTCAAACGTAATGTTATTCTTCTCTGGGCCTAAAAATCAGGAGAAATTGAAAAACAAAATGTGGGGTACTTTTACATGGATTAAATCCAAACAGACAACCGATTATCCGGAGTCAGATTATAACACTCAGCAAACGTAATTAGCCAAGACGCTATGCAAAACAAAGCCCACTTATCACAGAAATGGCGATAATTTATTTTTTTGTGAATTTTTCGAATTTTGATCCTTCGAAATTCGAAGCGTCAGCTATGAAAAAGTGGGCTTCTCATAATGACGCGTAGGCCGGCAGTGATTGCCTGGCACACGGGCAGCTAAATAAGCTAAATTCAGCTAAATTCAGGCAAGTTTAAAAAAATAACAAAATTAGTAATAAGGTTAAAGTGCATCAGCTCGGAATGGTGTCATTCTTGAATACCATACAAGTATGGTTGAAATTTAAATATTTTGTGCACTTCGGAGCAGATCTAATCTGTAGTAAACATGTAAACGAAATTTACGAATTTGGACACAAAATTTGAAAATCATGTAAGTTTCTAGCTCTGCATGAGGTTGTTTTCCTAAACACAAATTACACGGATGCATTTCTTTGGCAGATTAATGAAAATAAACAAATTTGGTACCGCAATTTCCCTATTCCCTTTATAGGACACTATTTCGAAAGGCGATGAGACAACTATGCCCGAATTCGCATTATCTTACAAAATAACCAAGCTACATTGTTTGCTAATGCTAGCTGCATGGGAAAATCAGTCACCAATAATGTCGCGTCCATGCATAAACAAAACATGGGAGGCTTATAAACTGAGCTAGTGTGCATTTATTATACCAATATTCATTTCTTGCCTTTGTACACGACGGCTGCAAAGAAACTTAAATGACACGGTGAAATTTATGACCAAACTGCACAATTCCTAATCGGGTTATTTAGCCCCAGAAACAAACAGCGACGAATAAAGAGCCAATAAAAATGCTCGGCTATTTGGCAGTGTCGAGCTCGTATAATTTTAATACGAGTGTCCACAGGGGCCAAAAGGGTGATGAGGCCATATAACGCGGCGTTCAAAGCACCAGATTTGTTTAAATTTGTACAGTAAGTTGATTCAAACTTTATGACTGCAGGAATCATGGCCTAGGAGGACGGCAGCATTAACAGACATAAAGGAAGGTCTCTATATCCGCATGCAGATTCGGCATAAACCTCGTATAAACAAACATGGCATGACCATCAAAGTGAATCAGAAGGGGATAGAACCAGTGGCTGATTGGATACCTCCTTTTCGGATTGCATTAAGTCCAGAATTTATGGGCACCAGAACTCCGTTGTTGTTATTGGTGGCCCTCTGACTCCCAATGGCATCGAAGATATATTGTTATTGTTGATTTTTTGTTTATATAAATTATAAATTAGGGATATTGCATGGCTAGATGTATGGCCCAAAAAAGGAAAACGATAAAACCTGGGGCTTTGCACAATTGGCGATATGGGTAGTTTTTCGTGTGGACCATCTAGGAAAAATAATGGCTACGCTCAGGGGTGCATATATATTAATGTTTATTTTCGCCATGATGCCCGCATCCATAATTACGATTCCACACGCTCGGCTCTCATTCGTCCACGTTTCTTGCCTTTATCTTGCTCGGAGGTAAATAATTTGCTGGATGGACAATGCAATTTTATCAGTTGTTTTGCCAAGCGAATTTAATGGCAGAAACAATAGCCCCATGTGGTTTTAAATACCCTCTTTCAGCGTGAAGGCGCGATGCCCTTCAACTATACTTTTATGCATTTATTTTTATTTAAGACCGAGCGTATGCAAACAATAAAAATGGATGCGTGGCTCTATTTTAACGAAGATGCATTCAAAGCTTTCTCATAAAATTCAGAATATTTTTACTCGGTTCCCTTGTCCACTTTCTCCTCGGTTGAAGAGTGCACAACAAAACAACCCAGTGGCGTATTATTACGCACACGTAATGCAGGCGCCTGACTGGCCAATACTAGAACAGGAAGGGTACATTTCGGTCTGACCAGTCGCACTATATGCAGTAGCTATAACGTAGCCAACTATTAAACCCAAACAGTAGTTATTAAAAAAAATTCTGATGCAATCTTATTTAAAGCAAATAATTTTGTGGTAGTGCAATATAAACTGCCTTACAGTTTACCCGTTTATAAGAAATATGGTCTACGTGGATTCATAAACACATCCTCTGATCCTCATCACTGTCCACAGTTGGGTTCCCGCTTAAACTCAAGTCGATTTCCCCACCATTTCCTGGCCTATTTTTATAAAAAATAATGACATCAGTTGTAAGATGCAAACTATCTCAACTTCGCTGACAATTTCACGAATTTTGACAAATTCCTGACATTTTCTGACACTTTTTCATTTCCCTGTTCATTTCCATGTTTGTCCCTGACTTTCCAGAAAGTGGGAATCCTGCCTACCAGAAAGTCCAAAACAGATTCATCAGAACAAGTCCCACTACCGTATACGGTATCAGAACTGATTTAATAGGGACAACCAGGACTTAATCCAGAGTTAAATATCACATCTACACCGTGACGATTTATCTTATTTTTTCACGTGGAAAAAAGGGTTAGGGTTTATATCGCTCCCATTCAAAAGTCAGTCTTGCATATTTTTATTGATGATGATGATGGTGATTTTTTACTGGCTTTCGAAACTAATGACTGGCTGTATGCAAAATGACTAATTATGGTAGGCCAAATATAGGTGGGGCAAAGAAGGACAGAAGGGCTAATTTTCATTCTCGTTTATTACCCACTATTCATCTAAGCATTTAACATCGCACCTAATCCAGCCGAGTGAAAAGATCCAGTTTGTGTCCTCTACAACAAAACCGGGCAAATGACATTCGGTTTATCTCAACCTAAGTTGGTCTACACAGGCTTTACGACCGGACAGCTCATGCAGACGGTGCAGCCATTTTTTGCCTCATCTTTCAAACTTAAATCCCTAAATACTGGACATGAATACTAAATCAAAGATCCCCTTGAAACATCAATTCTGTCATTCTGGAAAGGCCCTATAAGTTACCCTTTCCTTACAGACCATTTGTTGATGTCACTTAGCGATAAATGAGAGGAGACGAACTTATAGAGCTAGCCCCCACCTCTTCAAGTTGTTGTTCTCATTTAGGTATGTGCACCAACAAGAAGGATATGTCCCAAGGCTTTCTGATGTATAGGGAATGGACATAATGGTCAAGATGGCGCCAAAGAATTGCTTCCAAATAAATCTAAATCTAAATGCATGATTGCTAATACTTCTAGGGCATTATCATTATGTCAGTTTTTAACCAGTTTATCTTATGGAATTTTTCGGTACCATCACCTCCTAACTTTTTTCTTTTGCAAGTTTTCGGAAAATAGAATTAAAATTACATTAATACTGCTGACCGGAAGAAAACATTGTCCGATTTATCTGTAACTTAAAATCTGTTAAAATATCAATTGCCTTTACTTTTAGATATGATGCAACGCTAAAGTGATGAAACTTGTTATTGAGTTATGGAATGGAAGATGACCGCCTATAGCTGTCGACCAAAACAGTTAGTGGACAAATGTAACTACGGTTATCGCAATTAAAGATAAGAACATTTTTCCTGTCTATTAAACCAGTTTGGAAATCCAATTAAGTTAGATGAACCTTTAAAATTAGAAAAAAAACTCAATGTTTGGATCAAGAATAACCCAGACAAGGGTACAGCGGTCATTGCCGAGAATTTATATCATTGAAATTAGTTAATAGAAGACAATCCCAAGTGTAAGTTCAATCAAAATAATAATGGCGATTGATTACGCATACTAAAGGCTGTCTTAATCATGCATTGAATCCTTAAAGTTTGTAAACAACTTTAAAGGCTCGTAAAGCATCCATGGTAGATGGAAGCTAGTTTTCAAACCGAGACGAGATAGCCTCACATGGTTTAGGATATTCTAATTAAATTGGCAAATATATGTATAAAGATTGAAATTGCTATACCAAAACTAGATTTATGCTACGCTGGGACGACAACTGTTTGAACTGGACTTTGAGATGGAATGGTTTGCAAGCTTATATCACCCACGCATACAGAAACCACTAGAAGTTCTGAAACACAATGCAGTGTCCTATTTAAGTTTGCAACAAACATGCAAATGACGTCTAAGAATAGTATAGGACAGCTAAAAGGCTCGAATTTCGTTATTTAGATTAACGGGTCTAGTCATGTGGTAGCAAAGGGTTAGAGCTTTGACGTAATTTCCCAAAGGCCCTTCTCAGGGGTTGCTTGCGGTGGCCAATATGGCTTAAATGCCCCTCATCCATTACTCTTTTTTTGTTCAGTCTTCCACTGTCCATTTTCCATATATCTGCGTTGTAAGATGGACGATCAGAAAGGGGTGCGTGAAAAAAGGGGTGGGGGAGGGTGATGATGCATTTTCTAGCCCTGAGAAACAATTTTAAATGCGTTGGTGCCCTGCCTGTCCATATGCATATGACCGGTAGCTTAAATATGCAAATGGCCAGGCTATGTGCTCTCAAATCCTACAATGGGTTCTTTCTGAGCAGTTATGCACATTTGCTGTTGTTGTTGTTGATGTTTGTGGGTCCGCTACATTGGGAAGGAAAGGGTTGCACTTCTCACGAAGTGTCCCAGTTGTTATAGATGGTTGTGAAGGGGCATGGATCCAGGGATCTGCGACCAAATAATGGAGGTCACGGGGTCAGTGATGCAAGGCCTCCATCTGGCAAAAGAATTTCGCAGAACCCAGGGGGACGTGGACCAAAGAATAGGACTTATGTCACAGTGGACGCGTTTTTTACTCGGCCAATGGACTGGGTGACCATCCAAATAAATGTCCCTCATTTAAATATTAACTGCTTTTTCCAGCTGCCCATGGGAGCATCTAGGCAGGCCAATATTGTTATTTATCCTTCCTTTATCTGCATTTGAGAAGGGGAGGGCGTGTGTTACCTCAATTTTTGCTGAGCTACCCTGTATTGAAAATACAACTTGTATATGTATGATGCTCTATTTGCGATCTTAAATATTTCATGTAACAGTGTTCCCACATCTTAGTAACATAAAATTTCCTGACTTTCCCAGGTTTCCCAGGATAACATTTTTATTTTCCCCTGACCTTCAGTTTTCCCATCGAGTACTAGGATGCTCGAACTTTTTTTAAATTCGAAAGTTTTCGATATTGTCATAATGGCTCTACATGTAAATGGAAGGAAACAACCTGTCATATTTTTTTTTCTGAGATTATAATTAAAAGTCAGGAAATTAATAATTATTTGAAAAATTTTAAGAATTCCCCTGACTTTTTGAAAAAAATTCAGAATTCCCATGACTTTCCCCAAGATTCCCAGTCAGTTACAAATCCCCAGACTTTCCCAGGTTTTACAGGATCCCTGATGTAATTTCCTGAGTTTTCGACGAATATGGTCACTTAAAAATGTCACTTACTGTTGCTCGACCATGAATAATTTCAGTGTGTTATGACTTTGGTATAAACAAGAAAATTTCTATCAATTATTAATCCAGATAATCAACGAAACTTTGCACACACTTCACCATCTGAATATTTCGGCTCATTTACCAGAACTTGAGGTGCCCAAAGCTTCATCGTGACGAACATCTTCCCTCATTAATTAATCTCCCTAATTCGCTTTCGGCCAATTTTTCTCGTGATTTTTCCATTTTCCTGGCCCGCACATGTGGTCTGGAAGTATTTATGTTCATGAAGCCTATCTCAACTTCAATTGTAGCTATAGGATTACTCAACTTTTTGATGCATTTTCTGCCATCCACACTCGCTGATTTAGACTGCTATCTGACAAAGTACAGCTTGATGAAAGAGGGAGGAATGGGGACTGTTAAGGGGCTCAGCTGGTGTACACAAGGTGCTCAGGAACTCTTTGGTTACTGCATTCCATCAATTCTCACTTGGACTCCCGAAAGATTTATTTATATTCATTCATCAATTAGGACGGACCTTGTGGACACTCCAAAAAGACGTCCATGAAGAGAATGGCCATCAGACAAAGAAACAAGCCTGTTCAAACACATTTTCAGAAGCAATTTAAATTACATAGATCGAGTTATCACCAGGCTGTCATGGTGTACGGAGGTTGAATAATATAGGAAATATAGGAAAGAAATATATGAGTAATATACTGTAGGAAAAATGGCTACTGAATTATAAACTTTAATATTTATTAATTCCCCATATATGAAGGATCCTTTAAGATAAGCATTATAGGTTAGTTTCTAATACATGTATGTAGCCTTAAAACACTAGCTGGTCGAGCCAATTGGTCTCGCATTGTTTGATATTGAATAAAAGGCTTTCAAAGTAATTTATGAATATATACTTTGGTGATAGAATGAAAAATATAATGTTGCAATGAGAAAGAAAGTAGAATGAAAATCGTGTATACATGTATGTTAGCAAGGAGCTAGGTTCTCCAAACCTATAAACTATTGGAAAACTCGTCAACAGATTTTCTAATAAAAATAGAGGAATGTTGTTCAAATTGATTTCCCAACGAGCATGAGATACTGCGATGTTGTTTGTTCGGTAATTGACAAGTCTGTTAAATCCACACGGGCAACTGGTCAGATGGGGTCATCTTGCAGGTTGAAGTAGCTTTTTAATCCATAGCAGGCTACTAATACCTATTTCTCTTACGTATGGCATGCATAGATTATAGATCATCAGAAGATGCAGAACTCGGCCGTAACCAGTGATGCCTCGCCAATGAGGTCAACGAGGTTATTTGAGAAATGGATTACCACATCCACTTTCAAAAGCCTTCTGGGCATCCGCTTAATTCGAACCTCCATACTTCATGAATTCTTGCACAGCACAATTTGTAATGTTTCATATTTCCTGCAGGTTCGAATTGAATTTCTCGAGATTATTTTCCTTCACCTGAATAATTTTGCTTTTTGATCTTTGAGGATAAAAAACCTATCAAAACGTTTGTCACGCAGATGGAAAACGTCATTTAACCCCCAAAAAGTTCATTTAAGAAATAATAAAATGAGGCTCTTCTCATAACATAATGAAAGTAAAGTAAGCATCCGGACATGCTTTTTGCTATAGCAGCATATTCGATCACTATTCATTGGGATTTTAGAATCCCCACATAAATTCTCAAGTCGATTTCCCTGACATTCCCTGACAACATTTCAGTCATTTACCTAACGTTTTACCTGAGATTTAAAAAAAATGTAAGAAAATAATAAATATTATCCCAAATGTTTGTAAAAGATGATGACTAGTCAATTGGCTGATGCAAACTATCTCAATTTCCCTGACATGTGACATCCCCTGCTATTTTCACGAATTTCTATGACATTGCCAGACACTTTGATTTCCCCTATTTTTCAGAAAGTGGGAACACTGTAAATTTTAAATGTACAGACCAGTAACCAGTTCAGACTACTGCAGTTGTCCACGAGCGAGGACTAACCCTACAGATACAGGTGGCTGGACATGGCTCCAAATTTAACGACCATTTTGCACCGTTAATTAGGAGCACAATGTTGCCAAAGAATGGTAAATAAGCCTAGCATTAACAAATAGAGGCGAAGAAAGGCGAGGATTAAAAATGGGAACTAGTATAGCGAAGATGAAATTATCTACGGTAATCGCAGCATTAAAATGCCACGTGCGAAATAAATCAAGAAAAAATGTCTAATAACGGACACCCAATCCCGTAAACGAATCTTTCTAGGGAATCCACCCCAAATACCAAAGACTGCCAATGAAAAGAAGCAAACACTGAGGCCGGGGCTTGGATTGGGACGCTTTAAGCCTCTACCCGACTATCGATTCAAATTTATTTTAATAAGACAAAAGTAGGCTTCACTTGCATCCAGCTTAGGCAAGAAAAATTGCGAAGCCCTTTTGCGAGCGAGTGGTCAGTTCCAAAGAAAAATCGATTTTAATTACAGGCATACAAGAGGCTGAAACTCGCATTAGCATGTCTGACGCATAGACATCGGGTTAATTTCATCTCAACCAATAAATAACGCCGGTCTAGTCTCCGAGCAAAGTTTGCAAAAATACTCAAAAGTTTGTCGGCTTTTCAATTGTAACAATACAGTGGTCAAAAACATTCAAATACGAATTAATAGATCCAATACGTCGAATACACACATTAGAAATTAATTTTAGGATCGTCCAATAGTAGGCTATAACAATATATAGTAACAATATAAGCTTAATTTTGGTTGATGGACTACACCCCCCTACCACATGGTATTAAATTACTGACAGTAGGTTTCTGAGTTGAATTGAATTGAATATACGTGTTCATGTACACCGAACATGTTTACCTTATGCTGCTTGGCGAACTGAGTACATGTATACACAGTATACCAAATTCAAACCCGATATATACATTACATGTACTGTACATAGCCATCCGACCCATCTAAATTGGCATCGCTAAATTGTACAGTACTTGTATATGCATTTGAAAATCATGAAAAATATACAGCTTTTTACGAAAATATATGTTAAGCTCCTCGATTTTTAAACTGCCATTATAATAATTACCTACTAATAGTCGTCATACTTGAGATGCAGCTGTAAAGTTGTCGAGTGATTGGCGTTTATGCCATCTTGAAAAAAAAAACCAACTGAGCTTTTTGCAAAATGGAACGTCTTTCAATATGGATCGAAGCTCGTGTTCTACGGTTGCCATGGCTGCCACGTTCGCCCCTCCTCGTGAATTGTCACGTGATTCTTCAACGAATCAGCGCCATACTCTTTGAGCGGCAAATTCAAACTCCAACAGGAAACTGTGCAATGGCATACGCAGCCACGGCTATTCTAAGCTTATGTATTGATGATTGCTGATTTAGAAACACATGCATTAAAAATCACACGATAATTTTAATGACTACCCAACTTTATTTTAAAAATCACTTATTTTGCACGCACGCTATACTCATTTCAGCGCGCAATAGTCGGAGAAAATCTATTCAAGATGAAAACATGCAAATACCGGTACGTGTATATTTATATACGCCTTAGTTGTATATTTATGTTGCGATGATAGTCTGGGTTCATTAATAACTGGCATGCGTTTGTTTATTGACTTTTCGACATTGCCCTAGGTCGGTCATCTCTACCGAACTCTTAAGTGACCCCAACAGCTCAATGGCGACTAAAATTACATCCTGTCAAAAACATCTAGACTCAATATATGGTGCTTTAGGGATCAACTGCAATTTGATCACACCCGTTTGTCTCCCAAAAAATCTAAAGATAACAGTACGTGAATAGTACGTAAATAAAACTAAACCACACAGAAATTAAATAGAGAATAATTAAACCCATGCAGCAACTGTTTTGCATTGTATCCTTGAACTTATTTTGCATCATGTTCTAACAATTAACTCTTGACTAATTGAGACCCCTGTAATATGTGGCTAGATGAATCAAAAATGTCACATTTTCTTAAGCAATATCGGAAAAGTGGTATGAAAATAATAAAAATTATAACGGAATGCATCGAAAGAAGAGTGAAAACAATGTTTGGTTGAACTTACTCTCATATACGTTGTATGAGAACCTGCAGAAAAGACTGATATTAAATATTGAAAACTAATTCATAAAAATAACTTTTAAAAAGTCACTGCCCAAAACGAATATAAATGATAAATTCCAGGAAAATGTCAGAATGCTAAAATGCAGCAAATTAAGACCGACGCGACTAGAATTTTTTTGGCGAAATTTCGCCCCAACATCAAAATACATGATTAGCAAAAAACTACATTTTTTGAAAAGAAATTAACCACAAACAAAGCCGGAATTCTTAGAAATGAGGGTATGAAGAAGGGGAACACAAATTAGGCTTGCTCTTTTATTCAAATATCTTAAAACACAGAAATCAAGCGAAACGGTAGGTAGGCCAATAAAGGATAAGAAGAACAGCAAAAACCGCAGAAGGACAAGCAAAAAACTATCAGCGAAAAACAATAGAAAAAGCCGCCATCATTAAAGCGTAAAAAAACTGGTGGGCAAAAAGCAAAAAATTCTAAACCCACAACCAGAAAAATTTCACACGGTACAGTTGATACATGGCTTATACCATACCCTCATAACATACGCAATTCTGACAAGAGCTGTCTCATGCATAATATTTGCATAATTACACTATCAAAAATGCAGGAAGTGATATCCAATGGGCTTAATATCCATACGAGCGTTGGTCATCTACATTCTACAACTATACTGCATGGGGCTGCATCAACTTCAGATTTAATTCTGAGAAGTTGAGTAATACGAGTTTTATTTCCATACACCACCTTACGAATAACTACAGGCTGTGACACAAGACATTCAATGGTTTTTATATTATTCAAAATAGAAAGAAAATTAATTAATGCAATAAAGTTTTTCTCAAGCTAGTAGCCAATGAATTCTTAATCCACGAGGGCGATTGCAATATACCATCGCAACAAATGCAAATACAGTACGTTTTATCATCTGAAAAATTCTTAGTCCAATTCCAAATCCCCGAGTTTTTCAGAGGGACTAAATAGTCTATAAAATTCTGATAATTCCAGGTTTTCTATGATGGCAGTCACCGTGAGCATATCGTTATTTTTAAAATGTGTAAATGCTTCTTAAGCGTTCATTTCATACACGAATAATCAAAAATTATAATTTTTTCTGGCCATGCATAATTTAGGTTCTACTAAAATATTTATTGAATTCTTTAAACGACAGGGGGGGGGGGGGAATTCCATCAATAAATAAACGTTGATATAAAGCTTTTCTACACGTACCTCATCACTCAACAGGACCCAAGGGCTTACAAACCGCACTTAGGACGTCTGGCCTTCGAAAAAAAATTGGAAATGGGGGTGGCTAAATATGCCATGCGTGGTTACAGGTAATGTGATCATCCAGCATCAGGTAGGACCCAAGTGATGAATCAATGGCGGTCACCAACCCCTTTTAGTAGATTTTGGTAGCACCTTAACGTGCGAAACGCAAATAAAATTAATAAAAAAGTACGAGGCCAATGGCGCCAGACACCTATGATCCCTTTCAGGCGCAATTTTTTTTGTTACTACTTCACGATTATTCAGACACCTGAGGATTTTAGCGGCTTGTAATGCCCGGTCTTTTTTTATCAGACAATGCACAAAGACGAATATGGGACCCAAAAGGGCTCCTATTCGAGTGGATAAGGTTTCACAATTATCACACGTCAGATCAATTTTGGATGGGATATTAGTCTCATAGGCAAGGGTCTACAGAAAAAAGTGACTGAACAATAATTGGGCCTCCAGCTTGCAATGGGCCATCGCGATACCTCGTATAATAAGCCTCCATTTTTTAACTATGCATGCCACGTCATAATGTGCGTATGCATGTTCATGTATGGGAAATACTCAACGCGGTATACATGTACAGTGGCCACTTTCAATCTAAATAAAGATTACTCGGAGATATTTAGATGGAAATCATATCACTAATTCAAGGGGGAATAATCACCCTCATTGTATTAATCATGAATTATGAAATGAATGAAATCAAAACAAATCAAACATTTTGACGACTTTGTGACTCGCTTCAGAAATATACATACACAACCCAATAATATAGGTACTTTGTAATAATCTTAATAATCCATGGACAGGGTTCCCATAGCTGTAGTAACATAAAATCCCCAGACTTTCCCAGGTTTCACATTTTATTTTCGCTAACATAAGTTTCACCATTTACCAATGTAAAGTAAAAAGAATCATCCCTTTAGTAGCCTATAAATAAGGTTTTTAATCAACATACTCATTGACTAGGGTGATAATTATTGAATTAGTAAAACAAGGGAAATGAAGGAATTCATACAATTAAAATTGTAATGCCCTTTCTTAATTCGTATTTTTGATTAGGAATACTGTGATGTTCGGAATTTCTTTTAATTTGGCAAACTTCGATGTTGTCATAATGAAGCCAGAAAGAAGAAACCAATCTGCTATATTGGGGTTTTCTTTTCATTGCACAACGGGCAACTTCACATAAAAACCACGGTACAAGTCATAATTGATATGTACATGTACCTACTGGAATGAAATTATAATTAAGTTAGGAAATCCCGTGACGTTTTTAAAATATTTTCAAAATTTCCCCTGACTTTTCCAGGTTCTGTGAGAACCTTGCATAGACACCATAAGAGAAATTTTATTTTTTGGAAAATTGGATTACTTTTAGACCAAATGTCTGCAACTAGACCCAATTTCATATGGTCATTATGACTAGCTTTAATAGAATTTTGGATATCGATTACTCTATTAGTGCAATCAAATTAAGTCTAATTTGTGCTAGTGATTGACACTTTCATTAATAAAACTAGAGTCACCAATCACTGCCGAATGCTACTAGTTCTGGTACACAAATGTGCGAAGATGAAATCAGCCCCAGTTCCATGTAAAATCTCACAATGGCATCTAGTACCAAATTTTAAAAATACAACCATATTTCCAAATGGTTTCAACATTGGGCCACTTATACAGATGTTGGGGCACTCATTTAATATTAGTACCTGGAAAGCAGCCTCTACGACTTGACAAACTTGCCCCAAGACGTCACTTCCCTTTTCGCAAAGCTACATGTATTGTTGGAGCAAAAATGCGATAGGCTGTCTCGCTACCATAAATTTACAAATTCCATGTAGGCCTACATGTACAATCTTCCTAAACTTTAAAATGGAGTAGCGCTAGCCTAGGAACACCAATACGAAATTAAGTTAGCAAGCATGCAGAAGTCGAGTAAAAGTTATGAAAAACTTACCAAAAAATCAAAAAAAAAAGGTAACTCCAGGGTCATTAGTCGCTATGTTTTTAAATCGAACTGTCTGAAAATGTTAGTGTTGTTTTTCCCGAGTGCTGTATAACGTGGACCAGGCGTAGCATAAATAAAAATCCAGTCGTTTTAATTTCAAAATGGCCGGGAGACAAAATACCTGGTTGATTCTACAATAGGTAAACAAGGGGGAGAAGGGAAGCTGAGCAGACCTTCTCCCTCCATCCAGCTTTTGATTTAAATTAATATGCCAGAATCAAACACATCCTCGAGAATATTTATTCGATAATTGACAACTAATAGCTGCAATGCCAAGTGAAATGTGTGGAAAACCTGTTATTCGGAGAATCCCAGAAACCATTTGCATATTCAGAATATGCAAATTACTGCGGGAAGATAGCTGGCTTTTCCAGGATTTGTCAGAAAGCGGTGAAAAACGCCTTCCGTAGTTCATTTTGTGTCACGCGGGAAAAAAACTGTCTGGACGAAGAAAACATAAAATCGAGCCACCATTTTAAGGTTCAAACGAGGTCAAATGCATGTAAACAACTGCGAGCTAATTTAAAAAAGTTTTTTAGATATGATATTATTACCGGGTGTAATGCAGGGTGTCTACTGAACTGTAATTTCATTTTTCCAGTATTTTCCAGTACAAAAATTAATTTTTTCCAGTATAAAAAATGCAATTTTTTTGTCAAAAAAATGGGCGAGTACAGCATTTTTCGAGATCGGGACTTGAAAAATTTAGTAACAGGCCTAATATTAATAAACAATAAACGCCGTAGCAATTTTTTTTTTAAAAACTAGTCCTAAACAATTGGTATTACACAGATTTCCACAAAAATTGAGATTAACAACGCCGCAGGCGAAATTTTTAGAATAACTTAATTTGTTTTGTTGGATTAATAATTTAAAAGCGTCGCAGGCGACATTTTTAGAGAAACTTAATATCAAATGATGACATTTTTTTTTAAACCAGACCCACATGATTGGAGCCTGTAGGAGCCAACGAACTATTTCCATGGGCTATGTATCACACTGGGATCATTTAGAAGTTAAATGCTTACAGGGCGTAATGGGGTAGAATTTTTAGAGAATTTTTCAGAAAAATAAATTTGAAATTGAAACATCCAGTATCAAAAAATGTTCCAGTATATTCCAACATTTTCCAGTATGAAAAACGATTTTTTGTATATTCCAGTATTTCCAGTATTTTCCAGACCAGTAGACACCCTGCGCTTACACTATATAAGAAAACATGCTGTTCAGCAAAGATTTTACTCAACTTCAGGGCTCTCACTGAAGTGCTCAAGTCGATTTTCGTGACATTTTGCATGAAATAAGGAAAACGATGGATTTCATTCCACAATTTTTATAAAAGATGATGACAAATCAATTGGTTGATGCAAATTATCATAATTTCCCTGACATTTTCACGCTTTCAATGACATTCCCTTTCAATGACAAAGCTGGGTACATTATGTAGCAAAACATCGTAATATAACGAATTAGTTTTTAACTTCGTAAAGGTCTATCAAGAGAAACATGTTATGTAACACCGTGCTAAAACTGCTTTTTCAAAATTTTGACATTTTTCTTCTCATATTGAAACAAGTTGTATAACTTTGACATGTAAATGTATAACGTTTTGTTACATAGTAAGCGCAGCATTTTACATGTACAATATATGGCGTTATATAAGAAGTTGTACAACAGAGTTAAAACCCAATTTGTTATTGTACAATGTTTTGTGATGAAGTGTAAACCCAGCTTTTGACAATGGGAACTCAGGGCAATTCATAAGAAACAAGTGTCAAAAACTTACCTGTGTAAATTTAAACAGAAATCATAATTATTTACCTGAATTTGAAATGCGATCATCGAAGAAGTTATACACTGCAAACCGAAATTGGCAACGTCGAGACAACTTGCTGAGGATTCTCATATTAGTTACTGCAATGGTGGACTGGTGGCCTGGAATTTCATCTGGGTTTCTACTCTCTGCTACTTCATAAACCGGAAGCGTTCTACGATAAAATATAGTCTTCCATTTAATGCACTTTTTACAAATTTAGAACAAAACTCTAATTTCGGGGAAGAACAAAAAGTGATCATGGATTGAAGACGGCTGGAAAGCTCACGATACGTTAAGACGTTGCGCACGATTAAGAAACAGGCCTTCTTATCAGCGCAACGATGGTATTTTCAGCATAAAAAACAAGTCGCCCGTAGAGCAAACAGATGAGCCACGCTGCTTCGGCACGATTATCTCCGGCCGAGAGCCTGGTTCGTAGACAGTTAAAAGACGATTTTCAACGTGACAAATCGCGTTTTGGGAAAGAAAAAGAAAAGTTTAAAAATCAAGATTTTGATTTTTCCTACGAATGATTCCTGAGGCAGGGAGATCGCATCAAAGCATAATGGATAAGCTGTCAATCTAAAAATTAAAGGTGAGAAGATTAAAAAGAAAAGGTTGCATCCATTAGAAGAGAACCTGTCACAAACCAACTGTGCTACAAACAATCCCAGATAGTATAAGAACGCACCACCGAGGATGCCTTGTCAGTTGAAAATAGATAATTAAAACTTAAAACGGTTGCCGAGCGATCGAGGCCGGCGTGGCTGTTTGGAAAGGTCGGGGTTCACAACCCAAAGATCATCTTGGGAGGTGCTGTGGGAAGGCCTCTGTCCTAAGTCGTACGTGGGGAGGCATGTTGGTAAACCCTCCGGCGTTCAAGAAAGGAGGCCTGATCATATGGTTCATCGTAGGGTCTATCAGCCTCATGGCGTTGCCCTCGTTGGGTGCCATAGGCATGGGAGGTGGCGGCGTTCGAAACCCTTTTACTGGAATGATACCCATGGGATATAAAAACGGTTGCCTCTGAACGTTATTAACTCCGGCGTTGAGCCTCGGTGGTGGCGCAGCGAGGTGCGGTGCAGGATGCCGCGGTGTTTGGTGGCGCGGTGAATCTGCTTGGACCATCCGCTGTTGCGGCCTGTTTTGCATCTTGCCCTGAAGACCCGCCTGCAGCATGTCTGCAACAGAAAGCGAGTCATTTTCATGATAACAATATAAATCATAGTTTGAGGATTCTTCCACCAACATTTTAAAACCAAACACGATCAAAAATAGTACCCAACAAATTCTTCCCAACAATGTCAATCAAAACAGACAGAAACACTGATCATGTATGGGAAATACTGATGTTTTGATGTCCGATACTGCCGATTATCTGGATTTTTGTATAACTACTGTTAGCATCGATATTGACAGTAATACTGACAGCGAATAGCCGACCCTACACGGGCATTATTACTGGCAGTTTCGACAAATGCGGGCAGTAATACTGATCGTGTAAGGACAATGCTGATGTATTGATGTTCGCTAATGACGCTCATCCAGATTTTCGGATAACTACTGTCAGTATCGAGATATTGACAGTAATACTGACAGTGTAAGAGCGTTCGTAGGTATTGCAACAGCAGCAATGGATAATGGACGTGCCGCAATTCGAACTCCACGTTAGATTTCATCAACCAAATTCGTGTGCAAACACATTACCCACTATTTCATTCGATCTTTATCGCACCATTTGCGATCAAGTTTCGAGGCTCTTTATATTGAAATTATCGTTAAATAAATCTATAGATGACCCTACACAATCAGTGCTACTGTCATTATTTCGATACTGACAGTAATTTATCGGCAAATTCGGATAATCGTCAGTAATGAGAATGGAACATCAATCCATCAGTACTGTATCCATTACACTATCAGTATTAATGTCCGTATCTGTTGAAACTGACAGTATTACTAGCCATGTAGTGCCCCCCTTAACATATCGTCAAATAGGACTTTGCTTTCCATTATTATTTGTGCAATTTTAGAGCTTCAACCAACAAAGTCCACGATGATATCGTGCTTGTTTACTGACAGCAATGCTTATCGAGTAGGGTCACCCAAATATTAACGCATGCTGTAAATACTACTGATTCTAAAGTGGTTGACATTAATTTTGTCGGTGTAATGTCCGCATACCAAATTCCCAAAGGTGTATTCTTACCCCGTTGCCGCCTGGGAGACAACACATCCCGTCTGGATTTTTCTTCATTGGCCGCTGCGACGTTGTTTTTGTTCGCGTTGACCTTGGCTTTGTCTTCCCTCGGTTCCCTGTGCTGCTGATGATTATTAGCGCCTCTCTTCCGCGGACAATCCCTCACCAAATGTCCGATACGTCCACACGCGCGACAGCAACGGTCGTTTGGGGGTGGCCCATCAGTCAGTATTTTAGCATCGAACAGGAACTCCTAAAAGAAAGTCCACTCAGTTAATTGTAGAATTGGAAAAAAAATAAATGGAGAAAATATAGGGCAAATCCCAAACAGAATTTACCTCGACGTAGTTGTAGCCCCGAGGCACTCCCATGATAGGTGTACCAAAGATCATTCTTCCTTTTATGAACGCTTTCATGATATAGTTGTTCACTGAAAACCAAAGGCAAAAGCGATATAGTAAAGAGAGGCACATATATGAACTGCGTTACATAAGGCAAAACGTACTTTTCCTGGAAACACCCAACCCTAGATTGTGGCTCAAGTCAAATGGATCTAAATAAAGTAACATATCAGTAAGTAAATGAAACATCGTTTTGGAAAACACCTATGGCGTAAAAGCGACGTAAACTAACCTTCAATGGCAATCGATTTGGAGTTCCACAACTTTTCAAAACGGGTCAGGGGTTTAAGCTGTCGTATGGAGACGACATAGTTTTTGAAATCAAACACTTCGGAGTAGAACCGCAAGAGACCGATCCAGAGTTCGCCGACGGTTTCCTGATTTTTGCCTTTTTGTGGCCAAGTGCCACCCTGCAGTGCGAACAAAAATCAAGATTACATTTATCGTCACATTTCTAGGTGAACTGGAAAACAAGTTTCATTGATTATACATGCCAGCTTTTTGATGTTGTCGTAATACCAGGCGTTCCAGCCATCAACCATTTTTGTAGGTGGTGGTAGCTTGCTGTCGTACAGCTGCAAAGCGAGATGCACAAATTTCAACATTTGGACAAACAGATACTGACGTCCAATTGTGTTTAGCGTATAAAAACCGTGTCATGATCAAATGAATGTAATTTTACCTCTTGTAAAACGGGGATGACTGGAGGATTTCGCTGTTGCAAGAAGAACAGCACCATTAACGTGTAAGCGTATGATGAAAGGCTGCCGCGAGAAGCATCCCCAATGTCACACAGCTTAAAACGTATTCAGTCAAAGTTAGCATCACCAGTTACGTGACGAAACAGAAAAATCATGTGAAGAAAAATACTTTACTTTAGCGAAATATTTCATGGTGTATCCTAAAACCCTAACGCGAGAATCAATTTCACTGTACATGTGCAACATTCTGGTGTTGTGTTGAGCCTGAAGTAAATACACACATGTGATAATCCAAGAAAGATAATTTACAAATATTTCAAAGAAAGGAACTCGTCCCAAAATAGCCTACCAGAGTGTTGTAGAGGCTGACGTCGCATTCCAGTTTGGATTGACGATGAGTAAATTTAACGATGGGCACTTTAGCCGTTGGAATGGCAACCACTTGGTAGATGTATTTACATTTTTTAAGTTTCTCGGCCAAAAACGTAATTATTTCGACGTAATTCAGATTCTAGTGGCAAAAGAAAGAAACGTATGGATTGTGCGAGAAAAAGTTTAATTTCATCTTTGGACATGTCTTACCTGGCCTCCAACCTTGTTTCTTGAAAATGTTAAACAAATGTCGAGATCGCTTCGTCGGAATCCGAAACCATTGCAGGAAGATCCAAAAAGCTCCAATCGTGCATCAGGGTAGGTTTGGCGAATAAAAGTTTGAAGCTCGTTTAAAATTGTTTGCCTTTCCTCCAACTCTCGGGGACGTGGTTTACAATTAGCTAACGATAATAATGAATAGGAATGAAAACAATATGTCAATTTGATTATGACCAACCATCAGGGCTGACTGAAGAAAGCTTACCCTCGATCTGGTAACACGTCGAAGTGATCAACTCGGTAAACATGGGATTTGGAGGCGGCAATGGCAATAGCGGCGGTAGTTGGTCGTCGGGGCAGTTTTGTTTGAGATGCCCTTCTTTTTGGCAAATGCTACATTCGAGTATAGGACGCTAAAATGCAAAGGAGAAACCGCAATAAAATACAAGCATCGACATGTGCAAACAAAGAAAACGCATCAATTGCTGTTTCGAGATACCTATGCCTCCGTGGCATTACATTTACGCTTTTTCACTTTGAAATTTTGCAATGAACATGGTTCATACCAAAATTTGCAACGCAATTTCCCTGACTTTCCCTGACCAAAGCTGATTAATTTCCCTGACTTATCAAATAAAAAATGTCACATGACTAATTTTCAATTGAATTTCCCCGACTTTTCCAGGTTTTCCAGACAGTTTTAAGGAACAATTTTTACAGATTTGATCCGAGCAAATATACCATATGGCAGAAGTTTTAGAAATTATACATGTATATCTGATCACGAAAGTGATGGAAGCAAAAAATGTTTTTCATGAGATACTTATACCAATCAAAATAGTTGTACCACAACAAATTTCCAGACATTATGTGATCGAAAAGTTGCACAGGCTTATTGAGGAAGTCCGACGTGTACGACCGAAGGCAAGGATGTTAATATCCAATG